>CANYCX011566355.1:0-20083 GCA_948193385.1 Breynia disticha f. nivosa | reverse complement strand
CCTCTCCTTATCAGAGCTGAGCCTAGGATGGTTTGAGTGTTGTTGTATGTTTTGTTTGTATACATGATATGTTTTATGCTGGTTTGATATAAATACTTGCTTGTTGTTATTGATGCCATATATATATATATATATATATATATGTATATATTTGAGGTTGTTGATGTTTGAGATTGTTTTAAATGCTGAGGTGTATGTTGTTTAATATGTTGATACTTCTTGAGAGCTATTTTTGTGTTTAGAGATATTTTTATAGGAATGGACTTTATATTATGGGTATATCCAGATTATAACAGTTATATTGTAGCTCTATGTAAAGTATGAACTTGCATATTTAAGAATATAAGGGCGCATTAGCTTAACACAAAGCTTAATCCATGAATGTGTTAACTATTACGATCTATATTCTGAGTATATAGCGAATAAACTATAAACTGAGGGCATGATATAGTTGTACGTTTGATTAATAAGAGTAGAAAAAGATGAAAAAAGGTTAACATTAATGAACTACTTATATATTACAAGAAAAGTTTTAAAATATACGTACATAAATAGTAATGTGGTTAATTAGTAAATGATTAATACTGTAATAAGTATAAGGCGTTTTAATTTGGTATCAGAGCAAGGATATATTCCCTGGATATGTTATTGATGTATGATTTGTGATTGCATTTGCATCATCATTGTATGAAATGTGTGCTTAATTAGTTTTATTTTATTTATAGATATGTCAGAGCCCAAACATCCTACATAGAGAGAGGGAGCAGTGGACCCTATAGTACAGTTACACGTGCAGGATCGAGAGATACACAGTATGATCCTAATTTTCCACAGTATGGACTAGCTTCTTATCCTTATCCACCCCCACCTTACTATCTGATGTTTAGAGATCCAACTTTTGACAGATTATCAAATTAGAGCCAGAAACTTTAAGGAATTGAAGAAGTTTGGAGCTATAGAGTTCAGTGGTACCACAATTCCATGACTGGCACAGAAATGTTGGATCGAATTATTAGAGTCTTTGAGATGATGCAAGCGAATACAGAGGACAGGTTAGAGTTTTCTATATCATTATTATAGGGTGATGCGTACGAATGGTGGAAGACAGTTCCTCATTCTTTGGAGTTTCCACGAGTTATATCTTAGGAGGATTTTTCACGGGAGTTTAGGAAGAAGTGCTTGCCTGAGGTAACATATCAATAATCATATCACATAAGATACTCACTCATTCATAAATAATCAATCCAACTTTCATAAATCACAAAACACAAATCAAACATGCTAATTATGAATGCTAAACACGTGCATATGAATGACAATGCAATCACATACAAAATTCCCCGGGGTCTTTCTTTCTCTTTTCTTTTTCTTTTTATTTTTCCCTTGGTCCCATACCGGCATCGTACCTAGTACGATATCTAGCCTAACTCAAAATATCATCGATCCGAGACCGGCATCAAGATCTCTCTCAAAATAATCATCAGGCCCATCCTAGGATATCGGCCCAGTGTCACACAAGGAAGCAACACAATGAATGATCAATGCATTCAAATGGCCACTCTCAATCAATATCAAGCATGCTCAATCACAAAGCATTCACATGCTCACATATGCCAATAGAGAAATCACATGCTTTTATATCAATCGCAATCTCATACGAATATCAAACAAGATATCAACTAACCATCATCATGGTATCAATGAGCATACTATCACAATTCATATCAAATATGAATAACAAGGCAAGAATGAAATCAAGCCATATCGATATCAATATTCACATGCTCATATCAATTATCAACAAGCAAGAAATACAATTCAAGCTTTAAGAAAGGTTCATTAGAACATTTATGAGCACTCTTTATTTCTTTTCTTATTTTTGTAATCTTTCTATCTTTTCATGATCTCTTAGTTCTATGGTTTCTCTCTCAGTTTCTATGAGTTTTTGTAAGAAAAATGAGCTTTTAAAAGGAGCACCGCTTGTAATCTAACTTGTCACAATCCACTATCCAATTAGCACGTCTTGTGCCAATTTGAATTCCATGGCACAGTCTCAATTAATTAGGCACATCTCATGCCAGTTTCCTCTTCATAGCACGATCCTCTATCATAGCACGACCTGAAGTAAAACTAAGCACAAGTCGTGCTTCTTTCTTCCTCAAACAAGACTAGCCAAACTCAATACTTCCTTCCACCTTGTTCTAGATGTTTAAAATTTTAAATCTTAGCTTTTTTTTATTTTAAATTTTCATAATTTATTTTATTTCAAATAAATTCAAAATGTTACACATATGATCATGAGAATGAATATGCAATGCTTCTTACTCTTTTTCTCTTTTCTCATTTTATTTTAGCTTTCTTGTATCCATTGGTGCCTATATCATGACATCTCATGCCTCAGATCTCTCGACTGTATATCCATCCTAGTGCGCCTATTAATGCCTACCTTAGTGTTCCCATTAGAACCGCTACTTAGCATCTCATGCCTTGAGCTATATGCTTGGATTCTTGTACCCGTTAGTACCATAAATCCTCCACACCCATTGTTGCCTCTATGTGCTTATAGAGCCATTGAAGCCTCTAATGCCATATTCATAATGATGCATGAATGATATGCAATGCATCAAAAGGATTGCAATAACAATGGCCATATGTCTCAAATTTCATTATTCGATCATTTTTCCATTTCACATAACTCATCATTTAACAAACATCTCAATCTCTATCAAAACGTAAACTCTTAAATTTAAGTAAATCACAATTCACTTAGAAAAGCATCATCATCATTCTGCTCCAAAGATCCACAATCATATTATTTGTTTTTCACTCAATATGTACCATATCACATAATCCTATATCCAATCAATACATCACAAAATTCAATTCACCATAGAAAGTCGATCCATTCATATATACAATTCATCCATTTCTAATTAACATATTTATCAATTTACATCAAATCAACTCTCCTTTCTCATGTACATACATTTAATAGTTAGGCTAGTGTGGGTTTATACACTTGCATCAAATTCTATAAAGGCACGTGTTATTCTGAGAGTTGACCTTACTCCTCCAAATTTTTGTGTCCAATCATACAAAACACAACATGCATTAAGTTTCTTTCTCTAACACTTTTTATTTTCTTTACCCATTTTGTAATCCTTAGTTTTTACCACACCCACTTCCAAAAACCTAACCCTTACTACATCCACTCCTCTTCTTCCTAGACCATTTCATTCTGTATTTACAAAAAATCATTTCCTTTTCTAAAATCATAATAACATACTCATCATAAATGAAATTTGGATTATAAAGATAAAGCTCTTATCTTGGGTATAATGTGCTTACCAACCAATATTGTCTTAAATCTTTAATGGAAGCATTTGGAAAATGTTTTTGGCAGGAAGTGAGGGTGTATTTCATAGGCCTTTCGGGAAATATTTTTGAGGTGTTGTTTGAATCCAATACATCCCACATCTTAAAACACGTAACACGAGCAGCAAACACGATCATACTAAGCCCATGTCCATTCAAAAAAGCACACGACTAATCAACATGGTCATGTTCCTTGTGGATGCCTTGCACAGTTATGTAATTTAAACGACATCCAACATGACCATGTTCCCAGGCAGTGTAATTTCCTTGTATTTTTTTTAATAATTTTCTTGACTCAAATATTTATTACTTCAGTTTCTTTAGGTAGGACACATTTTATTAATTATTTGGATAAAAATTCATGGGTGTTACATATACGTTCATGTATTCAACATTTACCTTGGATACACACACTAGAAAAAAATTAAAAAGCAACCCTAAAATATAGAATATAACCCTTTTTAACTGAAATAAAAGTTCTTCTCATGAGTTTTGAAAGAAAAATATAATCAAATACATTGTTCATTCGAGGTAAGACGTGAATCTTGAATTTCTCTTGTTGTTACACCAGAAGTTTCAAACTTTTAAAAATAGTTAATAGATTGATTTCTTTTATGATTCTTATTTCAATTGATTGTGTTTCTTATAAAATAATGAAAATGGTCAACTCGAACAAACATATCATTTTTTAAGTGTTGAATTTTTTTTTAACTTTGAAGAAATCTTCTAAATAGATCAAGAAAATTGAATGTTTAGGTTCAAGGAAAAATATCCCCAAAATTCAAATGTAATAATTTCTAATTAATATGAATTTTATGCTAAAACATGATAGAAAATATAATGATTTAAGGTACTAACTTCTCACCCATATTTGAACAAGTTAGAGGCAAAATTGTACTTTGGCTCATGAGACTTATTTGTTTTATATATAAGGACCCAAACTACAGTTAAAGATGAGAAGAAAAGGAATTAAAATGAGAGAGACATGGTCTATTTGAATTGGCCAAAAATGATACAAATTGTACATTCATTATATACATTCATACAAAAGCATATGATTAGTCAATTGCATTGGTATAAGGGTTAAACTGAGTTAAATTGTTATATATATATATATATATATATATATATATATATATATATAAATTGATTAAAATGAATAATAATAAGTGAATAGTTAAATTGCCAACCTTTATGACTTAATTATGTGGGGTGCCCTTTTTAATTTGTGTATTTTAACAAATACTTTTTTTCACTTTTGGTTTTGTAAAATGCATATAATGTATGTTTTCTTTGTAAAAATATCCACTTATAGTTTTATTTATTATGTTTATACCTAATTTTTTTTTTAAATATGAAAAGAGTATTTTAGTACCCTAATTTTTCCTTTCCCTCTTCTCTCTTTTTCCTCTTCAGCCGTCACCCCCTTATCTCCTCCCTCTCTCATGTTGATCTCTCTTCCCTCACCTTTTCTCTCTCAGCCACCGTCTGTCGCTTCTCTCACCGGCACGTCACATCTCCTTCCTTCTTCCATCTTTCCGTTGTGACTCTCTCTCTCTTTTCCTCTTCACCACCACACACTTTTCTCTCTCTCGCACAGCCCAAGCAGCGTCGTCGCCTCCCTCTCTCCCTTACGTCCTTTTGTTCAATTTGTTTTATGTGATTTTCAGATTTTTGACTTATTTTCATTTTCAATTAGGTTTTTATTGTTATAGTTTGGATTTTTGCTATGTGTTGTCTTATTCATTTAAATTTTGTTGAACTATTTTTTATACTTTTTCAGAGATTGTGCTGTAATTCTGAAGTAATATGTGTATTCTTTGATCTATTTGGTTCAGACTCTGTTTAAATGATCAATGTTGTACTTATTTGAACAATATGCATCTTGTTTGTTTTATTTGAACTAAATTGTTGTGTGATTGCTTAAATTGTACTCTGTTATTTTTTTGAACTAATCTAGGCTTTAATTTAGAGTTTCGTTAAACTGATCAGAATTGTATCTTTTTTAATCTTTTTTAGAACTAGTCTGTTCTTTAATTTGAAAATTTGTTTTAGCTGATCAAATTTGTACTTATTTTATCAAATTTATACTTGTTTGAACTTTTTTGAACTAATCTGTATATACTTCGAATTTTGTTCAACTAGCTTCAACCATTGTTTCTTTTTGTTTGTTTAACTGGTCAAATTTGTACTTGTTTGGACATTATTCAGAATGTTGAATATGTGTTCTCGATAAAAGAACTTTTTTTGGACATATTATGCAGGAAATGAAGTTGAACATAATTGATCAAAATTGGACATAATTGTTCTAATTTGAACATTTCTTAAAAGATCATGTCTTTAAATTAGCTTTTTTTTTATGACAAATGAACATTGTTGATCATTTTATTTATAATTGATTAATACAGACTAAATTGCATGATTTTTAATAAATAATATAAAAACAAATTAGAATGAATAAAAATAAAAAATTACATTAACTATTTCAAACTCGTGAACTTATTTGAACTTTTTTGGACTTAATGAGGGAAATAAGAGATTAGATTCTTTTCTGACTTTCTCATTTTGTCCTTAATAACAAATCTGGGCATTAAGCCAATCATAATAAAACAAGTGGGCATTTTTTAAATAAGTTTGAGATCAGTGCATTTTTGCAAAACTCAAACTATCATATTGTAAATGTGTCATAAACCTAACCTTTATCTATTTAATATTATTCTATTCATGGGATCTTTAATATAGGCATAAAAGAGGGAATTAAAGTAGTAACAGATTATCGATCTAGAACAAGGGAGTATACCAATTAATTTTATAGTTTTGGTTTTATACTTACTAATTATTCATATATTTACTATTTTTCAAAGGAATAATATTTATTGTTGAAACATTATCCACCAGAATTTTGTCCAGGGATTTCTAATTAATGTGGGCTTTTATGTACATGGACTTGGTGTGATTCATCTATGATAAACAACCAAAAGCCAAGAGTTGTTCCATTTCATGCATTCTATGGTCTTCTATAACGCGAGGTAGACCTCCAGCCTCTTCTCTCTTGGTTGGATTGGTTGTTGCTGCCAAGGAACTTTCATCATTATCAACATCATTTTTCATGAAGTTAGAGGATAGTAAAAGGGACACAATACCAATATAATACACAGGCAAGTCTCTAACCTTGAAGCTATTAAGTACCTATCTAGTTTTTTTTTCTTAAGTGTTATTGCTACTTACTGACTCTGCATCATTATCAGCTCTTCTTCTAAACTTGTTGTGATATTCCTTGTCTGGATTTCCAACTAGAATCTTGTCCATAATGGCATATGTCTTAGCTTTTCTCTCAAGTAACATATGTTGCTCTGAAAAGAATCTTTCTTTTTGTCTTGCTAATTGCAATTCTAATTCATGATTCTGTTTGGCTAACCTTATAGCCAACTATTTTATCTACTCCATTCTCTTCTGTCTGTGCGTCCTTTTCTCCACCTTCCTTCTATCCTGAACTACCACCCATTTCCATTTTTATGAGAAGTAAAGGTTTATGTATCTTGGCCTAGGAGTGGCTATTTTCTTAGTAGGATGAGCCAACCCCCATTTTTGTCCCAAATCCTCCATACTTACCTAAATTTTATAGACTTTACCTCCAATTTTGGTGCATATCTCTTTTTTTATTTTTTGTTTCATTTACCCAATCACTATGTTATAGTTCGGCCATATTGATAGAGCCTATACCAATGGGGAAAGGATCTTTGTCTACCATTATAGTTTCTTCTAGGAATCTAATTATCCTTTTACTGATTCTCTCTTGAATAATATTTTTAAAAGTCCAGCACGCATGAGTGGCATGAGTCCAGTTGTTATGAAACTTACAATAATCCTTTCCTCTGAGTTCTTCCTTAGTAGGAAAGACATGGTCATCTGGAAAAGTTAGGAAATTTGCCTGTAAAAGAAAATTAAAAATTTTCCCAGTTTTAAAAACATTAAAAGTATATTGTAAATTTTTTTTACATTGTTTGGCTTGTGTACTGTTGCTTGACTTGGCCAATTTTGGGCAACTGATGCTTCCCTTGCTATTCACTACGACTATTGCAACTTCTACCCCAAGGGTATCTGATGCATCTACATGGTGGGCTTCTTGAATGTACGTCCTATGGCTTATTTTTTCTTAATGCGTCTTCTCACAAAATATCATCATTCTTTGTAACTTTAATTGCCATCTCATAAAAATCACAAAAGTCAATACCTAAGAATTTCTTCCTAAGCTCAAAATGAAGGCCACTTTGAGCCATTCTCACAAACTCAATTTCAGGAATCATCAAACTGCATTTATTTCTCATTTTCTTAAAGATAACAATAAAATCATTAGCTTTCTCTCTAAGAGTTTGAGTCAGCTTGGACATATCTATTATGTTAACTTCTAGTTCACTTCTAAAAAACTATACAAGAAAAAGTTTTTGCATATTTGGCCACTAAATACAAAATCCCTGAGTAACAAAACATACTTGACAAAAGCAACTCAAGGAGTTTGGAAAAGGTCTCAATAGTACGTTCTGGTATTCACATAGCTAGAGAATTATCCACATTGAGTAGTGAACCTTACTGCATGCTTTATACTTGATTGTCAATTTTCTCTTGAAAAATAAATAAAATATTCATAATTTTGACTCTCCATGGGAATACTTTCCTGTCAAAATATTCCAGATATGGTTTTCTAAATTTTGGCCTAATTACCTAACAAACCCTAGTCCTAATATGTCATGAACTGTCTCCTTTGCTGCATAAGTATTAATATGACCACCATTAGCACCATACTGTGAGATGAGAGGAGAAATCTATCTCGATGGTATTCCAATAATCCTTAGCCCATAAACTGCATTCCCTTGGGTGAAATCAATATTTTTAAAGGAGCACATACATCTCATTAAAAGCTAGTTGTGTCCCTTGACCTATATAACCCTAAACAAGCACAGTTGGTTTGCAAGATGTTGTAGTCAATCCCTTGGGAATGTTTTCTTGCTTGTGGGGTGCTTGGTAAACAAGAGTAACCTATTTTTGTTATTCTAACCTTCTGGGTTGTTTTTTATTCTTGCCCCCAGACTCCTTGGGTGTTTTTTCAATTCCCCTTCAGTATAGAATGAGTCCTTAGGCCTTATATAAGTAATCCAACCTTTCGATTAATTCAGCTCATTTTGGTATAAACAACACTACAATGAAAATAGTTATATACTAGTCACAGTATTTCTGTGATGGATCGAAAAACTCTATATTATAACTCTTGTAAAAGTATTTATTCAAAAATCTACAAAAGTAGCACAAAGTTAATATGCTTACTTTGTTATTATACATAAGTGATAAACTTATGTTGTTAAAAATTTCTTTGATTAGAATCAATTAAATTTGCTATATGTCAATTAAATATAATACTAAATATCAATATTCTATGCATTGTTTTCTGATTTAGTAATATATATATATATATATATATATATATATATATATATATATATTATCTGTAAGAGTTGGCTTTAGAAGAATAAAAAAATTATTGTGCATCATTTAAGGATTTAATGAGTTACAGGTAATGAATAAGATGTACTTGAAAATTTAATTACTGATTTGATTTTGCGAAACTTTATTATGTTTTGAATATTAATTAAAATAACAAATATGTTCAAATTTTAAGTATAGTGCCACATTCCAGTGGTATATTAAGCCAAATATCGTTATTATACTCATCTACTTCTACTTTAGTACAGTATATAGGTTTGATTTGGTAAGTTAAAGATATGACAGTAATAAATTCATAAACATTTAAACAAATATATGATAATAAGTTGAATATGTCAAAACGTTGAATTTAAGCTTATGACAATATATGTTCACTGAGTTAGTGGCATACACAATAACTTTGGTTTTAAAGGTTAAAACTCAAACTTAAGTGGCCAGCCAGCTAAAGCCTCGAGCAAATTTCTCTCTCCTCAATTTGTATACATATCGGTGTTATATTTCTTACAATGTTTTATAGTTTATCTTTTATATGAATTAATGTTTTCATTAAATGTATATGAATTGGCATGAATGATTATACATTTTTTTCATGATTGTATATTGTTAATTAGGTTTTCAATCGATTACATGGGCTGCCTAGACTATATTTCATGCCCTGAACGTATTTGGAATTTTAATTTTTATTGCATGGGTAAAGACATGAATAAACCAAACCTTCTAAAATGCCTGGAACTTAGAATCAAGTACGTAGGTTGAATAACCTGTTTAGCTAACCATGTAATTTCACAAGAATGTCAAATGCGCTACATGGTTAGGAAAATGAGCATGTAAACAAGTGTGTTCATTAGAATGTTTTAAATAGTACACAACTTAGTGGATGGTTTAAAGAAGTTATGTAGCAAGTCGTGTAATATCACTAGAACTTTAGGAATGCTATACGGTATAAGACACAATTGAAAGAGGTTGTGTAATAAACCATGTAATGTGGCTATATTACATAATGAGGTATAATGTTTGGTAAGTGGGCTAGCCAAGCCGTGTAACCAATCATGTGATGTAAAAAGTGTAAAAATGAAGTATTCAATTGGTTTTGAAAAGTAAAATGAATATAGACATTAGTAATTGATCATAGAAAGATAGTAGAGAGTTAATATGTAAATTTTAATTTACAATGATTTTTAATAAAGTTTAATTAAGAAGATAAACGATAAATTAAATGGATAATTATTCGTATAAGAGCTAGAGTGTTATAATATACTTAATAGAGTTTCAATAAAAGCAACTATGTAACAAAGTAATAAATACTTATCCTAAGAACATTTGTGTTTGGGGATGTCCAACTAAGGATGGACCTTATAGGCCTAGTGAAAAGATATCAGACTCTATGGTTCTTAGTTGCTACTTTGTGGATACTCTCAAAATCACATGGTTTTAAGTTTTATGAACCTAAATACAGAACTTTATTTGAAACAAAAAATGCTTAATTTCTTAAGAAAGTTGAACTTAGGGAGACATAAGTCTGAAGATTTTGTCTTCAAAGAAGAAATTGTCTTTCTTCCTCTAGTTTTTGTTAACCATGATAAGGTGTTACTACTTTTTTTTGAATAAGCAAATTGATTAGTTGTAAATTAATATTTACTATCAAGAGGGATGCACAAGGGAAGTTAGTAAGATGAAAGGTATGTCTCTTTAACAGATTCATTCAAAAGGAAAACATTGACTATAAAGAGACTTTCTCTCCAGTATCCTTGAAAGATTCTTTTAGAATAATGACAAAACTTACGTGACATTATGATCATGAGCTAATTGGATGGATGTTAAGAATTTTTTTTAAAATTGTGACCCTAAGAAAATCATTTTTATGAAGCGACATGAATTATTAGTTTCAAAAGAAAAAAATTATTTTGTAAACTGAAAAAAAATCCATCTATATTGGTAGCTTGATGTATGCAGAAGTTAATCCATTCATTATTGGAATGTTCGGCAGATACATGAGCAACCTAGCTAAAGCATATTGGTCAGCAACTAAGAAAGTATTGCAATACTTGTAGGGATCATTGGGTATTAGAGGTTAGAATAATTGGAGATCATTGGGTATTGTGCTTCCAACCATACATGGTGCAAGTATAATTGTAAGTCTATATCTAACTATGTTTATCTATTAGTTGGAGAAGTCATTTAATGGTATAGTGTTAAACAAACACTAGCTTCCTCCTCCAATATGAAGCCAGAATTCATAGCATGTTGGGGAGCATCAAATTATGTTATTTGGTTGGAAAATTCTTTTTAAAGAATTGCATATAGTTGATAGTGTTGAAAGATCATTCAAGTTATACTGTGGCAACATGGCTGCAAATCTTTATGCTAACAACAGTAAGAGTTTGTCTAAATACAAGCATAGAGACATAAAATTCCTTGTTGTTAAATAAAAATTTTAGAATGATCAAGTTAACATTGAATACATCAGTACATATTTAATGATTGTTGATCCATGACTAAAGCATTGGTACCAAAATTTTTTCTAAAGTACCTACCCTGAATGTGTGTTCTATAAGAGAAAATTTAAGTTCAGTGGGAGTTCATGCTAAATTGTCTATTATTTTATCAATACCCATGACAACTTAAGATGAAAAAGTGTTCAATTTCAATTTCAATTTCAGTTTCATTCTGAATGACTTCAGTGATCTTATTAGGTTGATGTATAACCAGTTAAAAATATGCATGTTAAAAACCACATTATATAAATTTTTTATGCTACACATCAACCTTGATCTAGGTTATTTAGTTATATTAGTACATGTGATTATGTTAAGTTTAGTTCTACCTTATGTATTGTGATAAAAGCCCAATTGATTCTTGTATTAATATGCTAATGGACATGGTTGGTTTAAAATGAGAAAATCTAAAGTTTTGGAATATTGAAGGATATACAAATATTCAATAATGGTGTTAATACATGTTTGTCAAGTCCAAATGGGAGTATGTTGGACTTGACAAACATGTATTATAGAATCTTAATTCCTACTTTTACGATACAGTACAATATATTTAGGAGATTTGGATTTAAAATTGTTGTGCACACTTTTTTTCCCTAAAGATACATGTCACTTCAATGAAGTATTGTTATGAGGAAATACTAAATTGAACGGTGGTTTCAGTGTTTCCTGAAGCCTTAGGACTTTTTGTCTAGGTGGAATTGGTTGAATTGTGTGATCGAACAGAGGTGGGCTGATGAATGTGGAGCAGGTCAAACTAAACTAAAATGCGGTAAAATAAAGAGCAGAAAGGAAAGGTGCAAGAAAATAAAAGTGTGATAAAGTAAAGGCTTGATAAATTAAAGGTGCAGTAAATATAGATTGAACTCTAATAACTTACTGGATGCGTGAAATAAAAGTCATCTTTGTGTCGAACACCCTTGGCATCCATTACAAATGGTCAAGTAAGCTATACTATGTTAAATCACGACAAGAAAAATAAAATAATAAAAGAACTTTGATAATTTATGATCATTCACTTTCTCTAGTGCTATTCTTTCAGATGGTTTGAGGCATATTCTCAATAGTGTTTCGTTGCTTCAAGAATTATTACAATTGACTGGTCGCCACCTTTTGATTGAGCAGTTTGCTTTTCTATGTTATCTGACACTTGTTCCATGCCTTTGTTGGTTATCTCGACCTCCTTTAGCAAAGTATTATTTTTAAACAACTTCTCCTAATGTATCTTTTGAGTAAAAAACCATTTTATTTTAGGCTTGAGTGATCTTGGGCTTTCTTGTGACTGATTGAAGATTCGATTTTAATGTCAGTCTCATTTGGTTCTCACAATTGAATTCTGCCTTAGTTGAGTTCTAACTTTATTTCTGATCACTATCACATTAAAGGTTGATATGAACTCAAATCTTGCTTTATCTGTTTTGGCTCCTTGCATTAATTGTTAGCATGCTTATAGAAATAATAGTTAAATCTCGATCTGCCATGTATTGAGGTGTATAATAAAAATATAACGCGCTTAACTATTTTTAATATAAATTGACTCATTTGATTTAAAATGTAAATCCATAATGTGTTCAGATGACTTATTTAATTAGTTAGTTGTATCCACATTTGGTTGTAGATGTAAGCCAATTATGGGTTTTATTAAATTGATTAAATGAATAACATATCAAACTCATCGATACATATTTTCTCATTTTTAGAAAATAAAAAAATAGTTGAAAGAATTTAAGCTTGGAAACCCTTCAAAGATCAATCAAGTTCAAATATAATACAGACAATTATACAAACTACTATATTTTGAGTTTGGAATGATATGAATGACAGTGTATTTTGTTCATTTTTTGTTGATTGACAATGTTCTAGTTCACAATTACATGAATGCCAGATTTTATGTTCTAAAATACAAAAATGTCACTTTTTGTTTTCTCGAAATATGAATAATAATGAACAACGATGAACACTAAGCATACTTCGACATTTTTACAATTGCAAACTCAAATCAGGTGTTTTCATATTTCTAAAATTTTAACTGACTTTAACAGAAATGAACAAACTTAGCTAGGATTCCTATTATTTTAAACACAAATTTGTGCATTCCTATAATTTTTCTAATATAATATTACAATAGTTGTAAAGGGCACAATATTTTTCTATTTCAAGTAAATTTACATTCAACTAAACTAAGAAATATTTTCATACATAAAGAAACACTTTTTGTTTTAATTTTATATAAAAGTTATGAACAAAATACCCACATTTTGATATAGAAAATACCCCACAAATCAATTGGCGAAAAAACAGAACACCCTAAAAAAAGGTTCATCTTCTCTATAAAGATTGAACAATTAGAAGGACACATTGTCTAAGCTTTCAATCAATGTCCCTCTTAACAACAAACCCCTCATCTTTTCAACCTAAATCCTTTGTTTCTTAATTGCCCTTCAATTGTAGGACACTTCCCCCACATATTCCATTTCTTTCTTTCTATCACATTACAAAATCAATTAGTGCTAAAACCGGATTGAATCGGTTGATCGAATTGATAAATTGGTCAATGATTCGGTCTAGTTTTATCATTTAAATTATTTTAAGTAAATCGATATTAAATCAGTAAAATTGGTAAATCAGTGAACAAGACCAATTTTTTTTTTAAATTACTGATTTGAAAACACCTCTTTTTCGATTCGATGTAATTATGTAATGCTGACTGCATAAACTAAAATTGTTTCGTTAGAGCTATTTTATTTAATCTGCTCCCAAACTCATATATGTAGAAACAGCCTGTAAGTGGGCATATATCTGCAACTAAACAGTCTTTAGCATACCATTTTTGACGTGTAACCCGTAATAATGACAAGTTAGGACACCATACCCATGTTAACTGCTTTATATTTCTTTACCAAATTCATAAATTAAAATCTTAATCATCTCATTTAATCATATTTGATGACCTGTTCTTCTCTAAATCTCAGGTTCCTGTACTTGGAAAGTCATGAATGAGGCGATTTTGTTTGATTATTCCAGCTTTTATGCAGGAATAATCATTTTGCTTTCTTTCTTTAATCAAGTACCCGTTTATGAAGTTACTTCTGAGAAGACACTAGAATAATTATTCTCTTTTGGAAATTTGGGTTGTTGAATCATAATTTGTGTTAGTCATTTGCTCGATTAAATATTATTATTTATAATATAAATATTACAAAAATTAAATTCGTGTGATTCATTTTGTATCTAATTATTTACTCATTAATTATACTATCAGATAAAAGTAGTCGGTTGTAGCCCCTAAGATTAATGGAAACAAGCCCTATTTTGGATTTTTAAGGATGAGATGAAGTGTGTGTGGTAGTGTTGTAGGGCTTTTTGAGGACAATACATCTGTTTTGGTGAATTAATTTAAGTGGGAGTTTGTGTTTTAAAGTATATAGGCATGTGATGTGGTCTAATAAGGGCAATTGCTAAGGGACATAATTAATCACAATATTTATAAGACTTTCTCTTGCTTTATAGCAATTGCTTCATCACATCATTCCTTTCAACAATCATCTTATTACTACCATTTAATAAGTGAAGCATTTTGTTATTGTTATTTGTATGCCAAATTGTGGGTCCCTGCTCCTGCCTTTGCGATGTTCTTTTTTTTTTTATATCAATTGGAATACTTTAGAGATGTATGATTGTACTATATAGTAACCAACCTTAACAACTTTTAAAAAATAATTTCATTTCTAATTTATCAAAAAAATTAAATTTTTATAATTGGAAAAGAAAACTTTACATGAAAATGTAGCTGTAAGCTTTTTTAATATTAATATTGTAGTAAAACTTTCATTTCATTTTTCATTAGTTTATATTTTTTATGGATTAAATCAACTTACTGAAAAATTTTATGTTTCTATTTTTATGATTCATGAAGGTTAGTAATAGTAATAAAAATAATAAGAGAAGTTAAGTCCCTCAAACATTAAGGAAAATATATATGCAGAATAAAATTATTTAATTCCTGTCCCTAGAATGAATTCATTTTTTTAATAAATCTTTATAAAATATCGAAGAAAATCCAAAAAATATAGTATTAGTGTACTAGTCACAAAGATTATGATGTTATTCAAATTTAATATTCATCTTCCACATAAAACTACAATTAGAGTGAAATTTATCATTAATAATACATGTACAACTATTGAATTCATTTAATAATTTGTTCTAATTATAAATCATTAAAAAATATATAGTTTAGAGAAATAATAAAAAAGATATTCTACGTCAATTGACATTACACGAGCAACTACACATATATATCTAAGCATAAAACTAGTCGTATAATCTTTTAGGAGGTTAATTGCAAAACAAGATTTGACACATAGGTATAACATGTCGTGTAACTCACCATGTACATCTTGAAAATGTCAAATAATAGGGTTTAAATGAGTTGATCCGTTCAATGTCCAGCTCAATATTAAACAAGCCAAGTTTGAAAAGTTTTTTTAGCCCATTTCATAAACAAACTAAGATTGAACACTCTAAAGCTTGATTCAAAAAGTTCATGAACGAACTTGTTTAATGCTAGTAAAAAAATTCGTGAATAAAATCGATTATGCATTTTTATTTTAATATGTTGTGACAACCTAATATTTGTAATTTTTATACCATTTATATTATTATTAATTATAATTAAATCATTCATTCAATTTTGAAATCGTACTAGAAATATTTATATGCTAGGTAAGGAAACTATGTTTGTATACAACAGATAACTACTAGGAAAGACAATGGGGTGGGTTGGGGTCGAATTATGGCCTCCTCGTCCCTGCAATATTTTTTCTTTCTTCGTTCCCGCATTGTTATCCGTCAGGTTATAAAATATACATCTCATCCCCACCTCGTTTGAAAAATGTGAAATCCTTCCACACCCCACCCTGCCCTGTTTTCTAAATATATAATTTTTTATTTATTATCTATATTTTTATTAAATATTATAAACTAAAATATATAATTTAAAATATAATCAACATCTAATTTAAGAATAAAGTATAAGTGTTTATATTAAATTTTAAAATAAATTACCTAAATAAAATATAATATATTTTACATAATATTATATATATTTATGTTATATATATTATTTATAGCGGTGCTGGTTCGAAGCAGAGAATGAGGTGGGTATACTAAACACCGACCCTGCCTCGTCCCTATTATATTTAATATCAGGTTGCTCCATGTTTTGCCCCGTTTTCCGTCAATTGTTGAAAAATTCTTCCCGTTCAAATTGGACGGATCAGGTCCCCACAGGTATGAATTTTTTTATCATTTATAATAACTATTATATATAAGTCCTTAGGTTTTACAATTTACATATGTTATGTACAATGTTTTATCTTCTATTCTCCATTTCTTTCCCTTCTATATTTCCGATGATGAATGCACATGCTTAGATATTAAGAATTAACTATTTTTAAAGCTAATCATAATACAACAAATTTTAAAATTTATACGATTAACCCATACTATAATCTTTACACCATATTATTGTGGAATTGGGTCAAGAAAAATTTACCTCTATTTTTTGGTTGTATATTATGGTTGTTAAAAATTAGAGACTACTCTTGAATAACTCTCCAGAACAAAGGTTCTATCTTTTGAGACATTCTTTCAATTTGAGAATCTGTAAAACAAAGTGGTTATGTCCTAAATAAACGTCAAACATCTATGCTCATTGGGGAATTTATTGGCACTAAAATACCCATGATTTGCAGTTTTAGTCATACTATAGTTTCTTAAATCTTATTCATATCATATTAACGTAGTTGGGAAGAACTAGAAACTCAAATCCTAACCTACTTTGGTTTCCATAGACATCACTCTTTAGGGTCGTGGATGGGCCACACGTTTGGCCTATTAGGGTTAAGTGGTCAATCCAAAACTGATAAATAGACAACCATAATGTTTGTGTATTTTTTTATTTTTAACTTTTTGACTCTTCATTGTTAAAGTAAGTTTTTACCCTCTATTTTTGTTGTTGTTGTGCATTTTAATAATCATTTTTTTATTTTTTTAATTAGTTGTTGTTAGGGTTATTATATAGTTATTGTGAATTAGTTGTTTTATGAAACTTTTAGTGAATTTTAAATTGTATGGACTATTGTCATAATTTTGCGATCAGGTACGTTACAACAGGTTAACAACTATTCACAATATTATATGTTCTATGATATTGATATGCAAAATAGACTTCTTGTTGCGATTTGATTGGTGTTGATATGATTATTTGTTGGTGATTGGATTGGTGATTATAGGATCAATTATTCTGGAGAGGAATTATAATACTAGAGCGGAAGAATAATATCAGAGAGGATGTAAGTTATCAAAGAGGAAGAATATACAGAGAAACGATATTAAACGTTGCACGTTGCATGTTAATAAACGTAAATTTTATGAGTGTGAATGTTACGATCACAATAAACCTGAATGGAATAAATACGAGTTTATATTTTTACAATCACAGATATTTTATGCTGAATTATGAAGAGGAACTGTTGATTGAATTATATGTTATTAATTATTTTATGACAACTCACTTAGCTCGCATCTCACAAAATTTGTGTTCGTATATTTTGTTTTAAGGATCATAGAGAGTCAACTTAGGTTCTGAGATTTTTATAGTTGGGTCGGCTGGTACTCCCAATATTCTCTCTCTTCACCAGACACTAGCTAGGAGTTGTTACATCTTGACATTGGCATAATTGTGTGTATATTTTTGGATATGATATGAGATGTTATGATTGTTGATAGGATAGGTTGAGATTGCTTATTGTTGTTGGATGTTGATGAATTGATATGTATATATGAGTGTTGTTTGTTGTTTCTGGAAGATAGTATAGGTTGAGGTGTATGTTGATATGGATATGATGTTATATACGTGTGAGAGATTGTATTGTTGATTGTGATTGATTTGTAGGATTGAAAATAGGTTGATTATGAGTGTATTCTAAGTTAAAGTAGATTCACACAAGTTGTACTAAAATGTTACAGGCTTTGTGTTGTACAGAATATAAGGCTTATTAGATAAACACAATGTAGAACACATGAGTATATTGACTAACACGATCTGTGTTTAGATTATATATTTGATCGTGCTTTAAATTGTTTATATAGAATACAAATATGTTTGGGAATTTATGATAGACTGACACGTATAGGTAACTAGAATTGCGAGCGAAAAAGAAAAGTTTTTAATTATACGTTGAAAATAGCTTATATGAACAATAATTATATGATTAATAGGATAACAAAGTTAGGATGTTTTAGCATCACTAGAAGATGGTACTTTTTATTTAATAATTTAATTAATAAATTATCATTTTTAATTAATTTCATATTTCATTTCATTTCTAACAATTTATTTTTAAGAGGCTGAGCTACGAGCTCATTGAAGTTTTGTTAGACTCACACCAGGTCTAACGTCCTAAAGTTTATCGGGAGAGAGAAATACGAAGGGAATTAAACTAATAGAGCTCGGGGGTAAAACCGTCCAAAATAAAATCTCATATATCTCTCTTTTGAACATCCCTCTCACTTCATCTTCTCACTCCCGTTTCTCTCCTTCAAACTACTTTCCAAAATCTTAAAACCCTAAACTACCATCTTTCCTAGTAGAATTTCAGTGTTTGGAAGTTGTAAGATCGATCAAGAACTCCATTTCGGTAAGAATTTCTGGTATAATTTTGTGAATCCCCTTTTTCAAACAAAACCTTAGTTTTCGGACTTAATCTTTGTCGTTTAAGCTCCGATTTGAGCATATAATTGTTCGTTGGAAAGCTTAATGTGTGTACTATCCGTTGGTAACCATTTTTTGTGTTTAAACGTGTTTTAGGCGGTTGAAATCAAGGATTGAACATCGTTGTTGAATAGTGACGAGATTGGGTTTCTTAAACCTGAGTTTGATTTTACGTTTTGTTGTTTAGGTAAGAATCTTCGGGCCTTATTGAGGCTGTTTGAACTGTCAATTTGAATTGGTATGAATTGATGGGAGTGATAGTATTAAGGATTGTAGAATTGGTGTAGTTTTTTAGAGAAAAGAGTGTAGGAAGTTAAGTTTAATGGAAGTGTGAAGGGTTAGAATTGAAAAACATACTTAAATGAAGTTGTTAGAACCATTAAATGTGGTTGGTGAAGAGAAGAGGAAAGATGTGTACCCCAATTTCATTTGAGTCCATTTTCGATTAAATAGGATTTTCGCAACCATTTTTTTTTAAAACAACATTGTACAATTGAAAGAAATGAACATAAACATATATGTATATATAGGTAATCAAATGTGGCATACATGCATTTTCTTTAAACTGATTAAATACAAAACGAAAGTATCAGAATGCGGAAGCAAAGGTTCACGGTTTAAAATAATGCAAGTGCTAGTAAAAGCCTATACTATCATTTGTAAGGCTGTACAAAATCCAAAAGTGCACATGTCCAAAAGATGCTAAAAGCCGACCTATCCGCCTCATATCACACGCCGTGCTCTGCTCCATGCTGGGGTGCAGGGAAGACTTTGGCCATCCCGTCCTTATTCTCCCTAATGGCGCCCTAAAGCCATGTCACAACAAGCATTTCAAGTGTTATTTGATTCATCTTTAGTGTTTAATTCATCAAGGGAATCATCCTAAGTCATTAGTGTACATTATGTATCAATTTGGATGTAATTCGGTCATGTTTTT
>CANYCX011566226.1:0-14212 GCA_948193385.1 Breynia disticha f. nivosa | reverse complement strand
GCAAACCGTTCGCCAAACCGTTTCAATTTTTTTTACATTCCAGAATAGGCAAACGGTTTTGCGAACGGTTTGCAATTCCGTTTAGCACTATTCACAGCACTATTCACAACATACAAAAATTTGACTATTTTGAGTCTAAATGATTCCGATTGCTTGAATATGACTATATTGACTTCATTGATTATTCTTATAATATAAAATGACACTTATACAAGTTATATAAATGTACAAATTGTTTTGAAATTTAATAATTTATCCGGAACAGTTATCCAAAGTTAAAATGAATATGAATGATCAAATATACAAATGCTTGAAAATTGACCATTATGGTTTTGTTTCTTACTGAGTTTATAAAACTCACGCATTTATTGCCTGTTACGCTCGGCAGGAACGAAAGTAACTTATATTTTTGGATTGAGACGGTAAAACCTTGCTCTACAAGTAACGGGTTTACGGCTAGTGCTTTCTCAGGTGTGTAATGTACTAAGTTAGAGAATTTTCCTTGTACATGACAAAAGTATACATAGTGCATTGTTGTATTTTTATAAGGTTATGATTGAAATATTTTTTTTTAAGTTTCATTTCTTTCATAACCTGTAATATATATTTTTTAAATTTGGGCGTCACAATAACAATTTTCTCATATAATGAAAATAATAAAATTAGATATTGTTGTTGCCTAGAACAACAATAATCTTGAATCTTCTCGTATTTGTGAAATCTGCAAAAAATACAAAGATCAGAGATCGAGGGTTTGATCCCCCGATTATACTCCGACGCTCAAGTCAGTATTAAATTCTGCAGAGTATTGAGTATTTAGTGTGAGTATATAGAGTATCCCTGAGAAATGTAGAGGGATTTTCTATTTATAAAAAAATTGGATGGCATAACTTTAAATAAAATTGAACATAAGCTCCACTTTTAGGCCTCCATATTTTTAATCGAGTTGGGTTAAATAGACCCAATATTTCATTAACATCAGATATTTTCACAGATGGAAGAATGAACAAATCACAATACCAGCGCAATACAACAGAAAACCGTGTATTATATTAATATTAATCTTATAAGTTTTTGAAAATTATTTCATTTATAAATAAAATTTAATAAAAAATTATATGGTATTAAAACATAATAAAATATTATTTTTATTTTGATAATATTTATATTATATTATCAAAATAGTTTGATTTATCTTTATTTTGATATGAGTTATTTTATATTATAAAAAATAGTTTAATTTCATAAACAAAATTTGATAAAAATATATATAATATTAAAAAATAAATGCAATATTATTTTTATTTTGATAAGATTTATCTTGCATTATAAAAATAACTTGATTTATCTTTATTTTAATATGAGTTATTTCATGTTACAAAAATAATTTAATTTTATCTTTACAATTAAAATATTTATTCAATGGTACATATTCTAGATGTTTTCAACATTTATTTGACCAACATTTATTTCTCTATTTTAATCTCCACTAGCCTCTTGCTCATGCTACACACAGGAAAACATGATTTTATTATTTAAAAATTGAATCTTTTCATTAAGAACACAATAATAGAAGTTTATTTTATCAGAACGTCAAAACTAAAAAGGAATTCAATAAAATATTATGTAATAAAGCAACACATACTTTGGTATAGACCAAATCATGATGCATGTCTTAAACATCTTTACGAATTCAAGGTTTTTACATGCTTATATCGGGGCCATAGGGGCTACAATAAAACAACAATATAACCACCACAACACAGAATGAACCACAATGACAATTCAATGAACAAAATATTCCATCATGTTAATACAAATTAAAAGATAATGTAACGTCCTGAAAATTATAGGATTTAAAATAAAACAAAAACTGCATTTATTCGGATCAAATAGGATCGATTTAGGAAAACATTTGGAAAATCAGCAAACAGTATGACCATGAGCACGACCTGTGCTCAAGGGAGAATGATTAACACGACCCCATGCTCATCCTGGAAAATCAGCACGTCCTCGTGTTGATTTAAATTGCACAATGATACCGTGCACGACAGAACAGGAACTCGTGTTGAGATTTCACGGCACGACGTGTGGTACGACTCGTGCTCGAGACCGTGTTCACTGGGACTATACCAACTTGCTTGATTTTGTTGTCATTCATGCCAAAACGGAACAAAGAAGCAAGCAGGACAATTGAGTGAACCCTAATCTTCATCCAGTAGCGTGTTTGAGTCATTCAAACCGATTTTCTTAATCAAAATCAATCCCAAGTGTGAAGGTAAGTGCTCTCATGTGTTCTTGGCTTAGTTTCTAAGTTAAACTTTTTGCTTAACCTTGCTGTTGTATGGGATTGAGTGATGTTGAGTTGCTGGAATCTTGTTGGAAAATGAATAAGGGTTGTTTGATGTTTTAGGAATGAAAGTGAGGGGTTGAATGATTGATTGTGGATGGTTTGATTGTTTAGGAGGAGCTAAATGATCTTAGACCGAGAAATTGAGTCGGTGAGCTAGCGGTGGAGGCGGTGCTTAGTTGCACATATTCCAAGGTAAGTGGTTTCCACTTACGACCTTTATACTTACGAGTATTGAGTAGTTCCATAAGTGTTGTCCTTAATTAAGCATTAGAATACTTAATATATAATCAAAGGAAGAATGAAAAGCTTAAAAGCTTAAAGAAATGAGAACAAAGAATTTAAATGCTCATAGGCTTGATGTGATTTTGAGCTTATATTGATATGAGCATGAATTATGATTGTGTTTGGTATGCTCTTTTTGATTTATATGCCTAATTGTATAATGTTGACATTTGATTGACATTGATAGCATGTGACTTGCTATGGCATATTAAACATGAGACTTGCTTGATTTGAGCATACATGTGAGATTATATTGTAGCATGTTGAATGCATATAATCATTCATTGTGTTGCATGATTTTTGTGACACTAAGCTATAGGGATTCTAGCGTGTGATGCACACTGTAGTTGAAATACTCATGACATGTTGGTTGAGAGATTCCCGATGATTCCGTGTTTTATTCACGATGTCGAGTGAGACGCTCGATGCCACATGAAGCTCATGATGCCTCATGAGACTCGTGATGCCGGTGGGACATCGATGGATGTAAGCCCCAGGCATTCACATATGTGTGTGCATGACATTTGCATACACGAGTTATTTGAGATTCATTATAGCATTTTTTACTACTGATTGAGATGAATGTTGTGAGATATATGTTGAGGTTGTATATATATGAGATATATGGTATGTTTTGGTACTTAATGAATGCAAACAAGTGTGATTTTGTGTTTCATGTGTTAAACACTGTTGATATGGTACTTGTATATGTTGGGTAGTGTTCTACCTATTTGTTTAACTTGTTTGCTATAAAATTGAGAAAAATAGAATGTAATGTACCAAAATAGTAGTTCAGTATGACCACGTGCTGACCAACATGCCCGTGCTGCTGGGCCATTCTGGGATTGTGTATGAGCACGCCCCTGTGCTCTAAGGTAACACGATCGTATTACCTGGGTTTGTGTTTAATAAGCACAGCTCGTGTTTGTTGTGGGACGACGTGTCAACTGGGAAAGCTGTTGAGCATGCCCTTATGTTCATCTAGCATGACCTCGTGCTGTTCCCATGCACTTCAATTATTCAATATTCTGATTACCACTTACTAAGTATTTGTGAATACTCACCTATTTGAATGTTGAATTGTGGTGCAGATCGTAGATAGCTGCTTTTGGACTTGCGAGCTGTTGATAAGAGGCATATCGAGATTCATTACGAGGTTTGGCTCTGGAGTTTTATTCAGCTTTTGTTTTGTACAGACTTGTACATATATGTATATATGTGTTTTTCTTCTACTGATGTGTGTGTGTTTTGTATAAATAGTTTTGGGCCCGAGATCGAGGTATATTTATTAATGAGCTTTTATATATAATAAAGCTTGAGTTTATCTTATTTCTTTTATTATTTAAATGGGGCAAAAATTTGAGGATATTTGTGTTTTAAATTTGAGCTCCACACCTATGAAATGAGAATTTCGTATGATCATATGTAACATTGATGAAATGCCATATGAATCTGGGAAATGCGATGCGACATGAATGAAAGTGTTGATTTCCATCAATTTACTAGAAGTGTATGAGTGCGTATATATGACATGAAATATAATTATGGCATTTGATGAGATCGAGTTCAAATGATTCGCGATCAAAATCATTTGTGTATGTTGACATGTGAATTGATATGAGATATGGATAACAGGTCATGGCATGAGGTTTCATTATATTGATGGTGTTTTCCATCCATTGAGTTTATGAGCATATAATCATATGTGCATGGTTTCCATGGCATTCATACATTTTGCTACTGAGCAAAAACTCAGAGAAAACTATCGAGCGAATACTCGAAGAGAAAATTACTGAGTGAAAACCCGAAGAGAAAACTACCGAGCAAAAACTCAAAGAGAAAACTACCGAGCAAAAACTCGAAGAGAAAATTACTGAGTGAAAACCCGAAGAGAAAACTACCGAGCAAAAACTCAAAGAGAAAACTACTGAATAAAAACTCGAAGAGAAAACTATCGAGTGAAAACTAGATGAGGATTATGGATATGAGATTGTATTTGTGATTTACACTAGAATTTCATGATGCATACACATTGACGATGACTATGTATATGATATGGTATTGTGCGATTTGTGAAATGACGATTATGATTGAGATAATGTTAATGATGTAGATGATTATTGAACATCAAATGCATTATATGTGTGGTATGTGGATTGTGGTTAGTAAATATGTAATGTGGTTTGCGAGTAGAGTATGTTCTTATTGCATGTTGGTATTGTGAGTAAATGAATGTGTATTCTAAGTATGCTTATGTCTATATTTAATTGTAGTTATAAAATGACGTGTGACTAAGAGAGATAAGGCTCGAATGTGAATGTTGGTGTTAGGTTTTAAATGAGTTTCATG
The DNA here is from genome assembly GCA_948193385.1 of Breynia disticha f. nivosa. Lineage (NCBI taxonomy): Eukaryota > Viridiplantae > Streptophyta > Magnoliopsida > Malpighiales > Phyllanthaceae > Breynia > Breynia disticha. The sequence goes on along the minus strand of CANYCX011566226.1, from coordinate 9,228 downwards.
TGTGTGTGAATGTGATTTGTGGATGAGTTGTGGGTTTTATGTAGGTGTGTTTTGATGTGTTGATTGGGTGTTGTGAATCATGTGGAATGTATAAGTGAGTAGTTTGGATGTTTGTTTGAATGTGTAGGCTATGTGTTAGAAGATGCTAGTGGCTTTGTGAAATGTATAATGGTTGTGTGTGAATTGCATGCTTAAATAAGGGTATCTGTAGCTGAATAAAATATGTTAAGGTTCCCACTAATGTACGTTACCTTAGTAAGCGCAGGCATCAACCACCCCGCACTGAATTCTGGAGTTCTGGAAAGAAAAGTGAAATGTGCTAATGTACGTTAGTATCCATACTAACAAACATTACCATGGAAATAACGTAGGTTACCCTGAGGGGTAACGTACGTTATTCAAGGGCTAGAAATTCCTGAATTGTTAATAAGAATAACGTACGTTAGGCTTCTAGTGTAACGTCCATTATTCGTGCCTAGGGAACTATACTAACCTATAAAACGTGTTCCAACACAACTTGAGGTTAGAATATGACCCAGGCCAAACTCCAGACTTAGAACTTATCAACGATGAACTAAATAGCACTATATAAATGTTTGAATCAAACACCAGATAACATATCTTAGAAGTTAAGAGAAAGAGTAGAGCTCCGTGAGTATAGAGCGAGAATCTAATAAGTGAGATAAATGTGAGAATAGATGAACGAGTGTATTTAAAAATAATTATTTGTGAGCTAAATAACATTAAAAAAAACCCTCAGATCAAACATCGTAAATAATGTATCTTAGGGTTTAAGAGGAGGGAGTAAGGTAGCCCCTACATAAGGTACGTACACCTAACTAACTATAGATAATTACAGATGAATGTACAATGCGAGTTTAGCCAACGGAGGTAGTTAGCAAACTAGGCATAGGGAGAGGAAACTCCAATGATATTAAGACTCATAGATTAGGATGCACATTATGTAACGCGACTACCCGATGTAATTAAGGAAGAAAGATAATAGCCTTGAACGAATGAGTCGTGAACACGAGTGAATGAGATGTGGTAATATTTTAATAATGGAATTGTGCATATAACTTAATGAATGAGTGTACTATACTTTATATGGATAGGTAAGTGACGAAGGAGGTATCCGCTTACTGAGTTTTATACTCACTATTGTGTAGTGGCTGTTGTGTCTTAGCAGGTTGGCGGAGGAGTCCACACTTGGTAAGAGGGTGTGACGACGGAGGTTTTCATTAAAAATGATTTCATAGCTTTGTAAAACTCCATTATGCTTATAAGTGTTTTCACTCTAACATTTGGTTATAATTGCACACTTTTATATTCTTACACATTGACGCTAAATTTTTCATAGTAACCATCAATTGTTTATATTTGCGAAAATTTTTTAAGGATTTTGACAACTTCATAATTTAATGAAAACTAAAATTTAGTGTTACAAACTGAATCTTGGATTTTTATATCATTCTATTTTGTCCTTCTTAACTAAATCAGGCAGATTCTTAAGCTAATGATTGAAAGTGGACATTTTTTCAATAAATTTCTCTTAAATGCATTTTTACAAACATGAAACTAATGAGGTGTAGATATGCTCGTGACCCTTTAATCAGTATGGTAGGATGGGTCGAAGCCTTATATTTTCAAGTTTTCTGCAATTTTAATAACAAAGTGAAGTTTAAGGAATTAAATTTTTCTTGGAATAATTACATAATTATCAGTTTTTTAATTATTATGTATAAATTTAATATTTAATTTCTAATTTATTATTTTTTAAAATCAACTTTCTTATTTTATTTAAAAAATTACGCACTAATACTCTTTAAAATTTTAGTTAACTTCCACTAAATGATAATCGAATATTGTCATTTAGATGTTGATATTTGTGTATAAATCGTATTTTTCTGTAATCGACGAGTTTAGGATAATTTGAGAGAATAATTTCTGTGTGTCTAAACGTTTTAGGGACGAGATGATTTGTAGGCCCCTCTTACAAAGTTTAAACAAAGAAGTAGCAAGGCCAAACTATACAAATACCATATTTAAAATGTGAAATTTTTAATGTAGGGAGATTACACATATACCTACATTATATTCTTGTATTAAAATTTATTCAAAATTTGAAAGTTGTTTCACATCCTACGGTACTGACCCAATTTTATATATACTATAATTTTTGCTACCACAATCACTGATAAAAAGAACAAAATACAGTCACATGAATAAATAATATAAAAACATAATTACATCCTCCAATCAATCTCCTACCAATTTTAACATCAAATCAACAAGTTTTCATCAAGAACAATCTGAATTGTATCAAATAAGTTACTTAAACTTATTAATTGAATATTGAACACATGAACATACATTCATATTCAAATTATTTAACCGACGATATAATATTTTCTTTTTTAGTATATATTAGTTTATAAAATAAAATTATAAATATTGTACTATATTTATCAGTTTACATGATGTTTATAATTAGATATAATCAATTAAAAAAATACACTAATTTAGATAAACATACATTACAACTATAATAAGTACCTTTTTTTATAAAATTTATTACACATATATAGTATATATTTAGTTTATATAAAGTTAATATATTAACCACAATCAAAATATAAATAAAAGAAGTTTAAAAAATTATATAAAAAATTATAGCACCTTAAAAAATATACATATAAACTAATTCCTGTATAAAACTACTTAACCAAATTGATAATATTTTATGCAGTCTACATGATGTTTACATTACAACAATAATCATATACAAATTTTTCAAAACACTATATTTTGTTAAAATATGCATATGCAGTTTACATTTTAGTTTATATTTCATTATAAAATATAAGATTAATATTTACATAAAAACTACAAAAAAAGCTATAGATCAAAGGATCAAAATAAAATAATATTCCAAGAAAAATAAAAAAATTAAATAAAATATATATACAAGAAGTACTTGGAAAAAAAGCCTCAACTTATAATAAATGTAAAAAAAACAAAAAAAATTTAAGAGCAATAACATAAAAAGACTACAAAAAATTCGTGAAAACCAATTTTATAACCACAATATTTACCCTTTTAATAAAAAATTGATGTGCATTGTAACGCCCCAAAAAATATAACTTAAATTTAGTGGAAAAGCGTTAAAAAAGTGGTTGGGAATGGCATGGGAAACGACCAAGGGTAACTGTTCCCCAAACCGTTCTCTACTGCTGGCAGAATTTAAAAGTGTGTTGGAATAGAGCTAGAACGGCACCCAAACAGTTTCAGTATGTCGTTCTACAGATCGTTCGACTTGACGGGATTTTAAAAACATATGCGTATTTGAGTAAAAGGAGAGAGAGAGAAATATAAGAAGAACCCTAGCCGACCCTTCTTCAAAAGAAACACCTCCAAACCTTCAGGAAACACTTCTAAGCTTCCTTAGACACAAATTTCTACCCCTCTCTCTTAGATTTTCATAAACCCATGCCGCAGCAACTCCTTGGATGGATTTTGGAAGGGTTTGAGACAATTTGTAGCAAGGTAATCTCTAACCCTAAGTGGAATTTATGAATAATAGAGTGGGTTTTGTGTGGGTTATATGGGGTTTTATGGATATTCGTAAATGTGTAAGTGATTAGCTTAACATTGTGATTTTGATGAGGATTTTAGGGTTTTAGTAATTTGGGGATTTTAAGGAATAAGACTAAGAATGTGAAATCGAGGGTAGATATGTGTTTAATAAGAGAAATGTGACTTGTTTTGTGTAGGAGGTAATGTTCGAAGCCCGGAGCAGAGTTGAGCGACGAGCTTATTTCGCGGGATTTGAGGTAAGTGCACCAAACACACTTACCATTGTATGTCTTTCGTCTGTATGGTTGAATTTATTTGGTTGATTCCATATATGTTGAAATCCTAGGTAGAGTGTCATAAAACAGACTTCATTAAGATATGGCTTGATTGATTATTATGTTGGTGTTAAGTAATGTTTAACTATAACTCAATGTGTGTTTGTGAATGGTGTGTCGTGTTGGTTAATTGTCATGGGATAAGAATGTATGCTTGGCTTATGCTTGAGTTTTATAAATGATTAATGTGTGAGGATAAGTTGAGACTTATGTCTAATGTGGTATGAAAGTTGTATGCTAAAACATGAGTATGAAAAAGAATAACATTATGAGTGTTATGTGGTCTTGAGGACAAATGTGAAAGAAACATGAGTTATGTTGTATGATTATGTTGAAAGAATTATGAATGCTTGCATTACATTATGAATTGACATAAGCCAAGATCTGGTGTGAGTTTGATAATGAGAATGGAAATATTTGTGTTTGATTCATTCATATCGTGTGGTCATAACGTGAGCATTGTTGTATGTTTATAAAAAAAGGATTAGCCACAAGAGCGAAAGCTTTATTTTATGAGGGGATTAGCCACTGGAGCGAAAGCTCTAATTTATGTGGGGATTAGCCACTTGAGCAAAAGCTCAACATTTAAAGGGGATTAACCAATATACGAGAGTGGACTCTTTTATGTGCAGAAGAAAGAGCCCAGGGCATGCATTTGTATGATTCACATTGGCATTCATAAGTGCATAAATTCACATTTAAATGTTTTGTTTGGTTTGGATATGAAAATGGATTGTGTGTGTAGACTTTGGTGTTATGGATTAATGTTGTGTGATTAGGTGAGCTATGAATTAATGTGAGTATGGATTATGAATGTTGTGTGAAATTGAGTATTGGATTTCTTGATTATTGTTAAGGAGTTAAAGTGGAATATATTGTGTTTAAGGTTGCTCTTGAATGTAGAATGCTTGAGGAAAGATGCCTATGATTTAAGTTTGAATTGAATGAAATGCTAAGTGCTAAATGTTGCTACTTTCTGGAAAGAACAGGTCAGAATGGGCTGGGAAATGACCTATACAAACTGTTTCCCCAGTCGTTCTACTTACAGAACCAATTTAGTAGGGTGAAACGGTTAGGAGAACGGTTTGAGTAGGTCATTCCCTAGGCTGTTCCTGTTCATTTGGCAGTGTAAAACTGAAATTTTTAATGGGAAAATTAGAATAACAATCGACCTAACACTTGGTAGTTTGGTATAAATTAAGATTCATGGCCCTTATCCTTACATAGCAAACTAATTTCTATTGAATTAGATAATGTAGGATGAATTCCTTATCCTTAATGTCTAAAACACCTAACACACTTTACCAACGAGTACTTATGCATTAACTACTTTGGTAAGTGTTGTAGGTGAAATTACTGGGTATTTAGTTACTCACGTGCATGTGTGATTTGTGGTGATTGTGCAGAGCGATAGTAGATTTCGATTGGGACTTTCTTTTGGTGGACTCGGGAGGTGATACTGTGACTTCTTAGGTTGGCTCCTTAGTTCAATTTTGAGGGTTTTATTTTATCTCCCCACTTTTGTACATCTATACAAACTATAGTATAGAAAAATCATTGACATACATTAATTTGTAAATCAATTTCCATTGTTTCTGCATGATTTCATATCTATCTTCATTTTGTATACGACCGAACTTGGTCAACTAATTTTAATGCAATATATTATTATGTCCTTCATTTGATTACTTGTTGTTTAAAAGGAAAAAAATGTTTTCCAAAATCATTGTTTATTCGAAAATAAACTTTATAAAATTGGGCGCGATATTTAGTGGTATCAGAGCAGTGATTATAATTCTCTGCGGACTGTGCCAAAACTATTTTCTTGCATCATATTTGTAAAAACTAAAGTGGGTAATGTTGATTTTGCTTAGGGATAGAGCCTATAGATAATGTATGACTTTGAAACTGCAGATTCCTAGGAGTCCGTGCAAGGGCAGGGATCATCCTCTGAATAAAGAGCTCAGCTTGCACTGGGTGCCTTTCCACCTGTCTACCCTACTTATGCCCAATTTTTCTAGACTATGATGAAACAATGTGGGGCAGGTAGGGAGGTTGATAGGGGGATGGTATCGATTGCAATTTAAAGGAGGTGTGCAAGTAAGGTGCCAAACCATTTAAAGGGACTATAGATCCCGCTGAGGTTAAGGATTAGTTTCAACACAGGGAGTGAATCCTTAACTGGATAAGGTGCTTACCTGACTAGAAGTTGAGATACACTACCTCTTTATTAGAGAAGAGTGCGTGGGACTGGTGGGAGGCAATTATAGGTTACTAGAATGACCCTTTCACACGGACCTGGGGAGACTTTCAGAGAGAGTTTACAGAAAAGTACACCCCTCCCCTTTACCAAAATAGGACGAAGATTGAGTTCTTGAAGCTCAAGTAGAAGGATCTCACTATTACTAAGTAAGAGGCTCAGTTCACCAAACTCTCCAGATATGTACCAGAGGATATGGCGACTGATGCCCAGAGGAGGAACAGGTTTGAGAGGGGGCTATGGTTTAATATCTGCACCTGGATTGTAATGAAGCAGCCTGCCTATCAAACACTTCAAAGAGTATAGGTGAAGGTGGTAGCCGACAGAGGAGCGGTGTTGGAAGTAGGGGGAGTCATACCTTCAGGCCTTTTACCTCAATACAGTAGAGTATCGGGGGCCGCACGGGTGGGGACACTCGCTAGCTGCATTTCTATTCCCATCAGTAGGGCCATCAGCCAGGCCAAAGGTAGAGGAGCCTCACATTTAGCGGCTCCACCTTAGGCACGTGTCTATGCTATGACACGGGATGAGGAGGCAGCCAACCCCGTTGTTATTACTGTTATGATAACTATTTCTACTCACAGTGCTTTGGTGTTGATTGACCCTGGTTCTACCTGTTCTTTTATTAGCGAGTTATTAGTGGAGCAAATTGAGGGCAGAGTGTCACCATTAGGCTACTTAGTAGCAGTTTTTATGCCAGTTGGGGGCACGCTATTGGTGAGAGATGTGATGAGGGATTTTGAGCTGAGAATTGGTGAGGCAAATTATGTTACACATTTGATTGTTTTGAGGATGGCAGAGTTTAAGGTTATATTGGATATAGACTGGTTGTCTAGGAATCGGACAGTAGTAGATTGCTATACAGAGGAAGTGGTAATAAAAGTTGATGGCGAGAAGAGGGTTTGTTAGTGGGAGAGCAAAAGATTATTCCTTCCTGCCTGGTATCAGCAGCGATGGCTGTAAAACTGATAAGAGATGGGTGCAAGACTTATTTGGCTTGTGTGACAGACATGAGCAAGAAGAAGATAGAGGTGAGGGATGTGGATGTCGTGAGGGACTATCCTGAGTTGTTTTTGGAGGAGTTACTGGGATTACCTCCGTAGAGGCAGGTCGACTTTTAGATTGAGACGGTGCTAAAAGTAGCACTAGTGTAACATCCCAAGAATTTTTTGTCTTAAAATTATGATAAATAAATATGTAAACATCAATATATAAAGGTTGATCAAAGGTTGATATAAGGTTGACATGAAAAACCCAAAGAAAAATACAGAAATGCTGGAAATGCAAAGTACGTGCAGTGGAAAGCCAAGTACGCGGCCTCGGCACGACCACACGTACTTGACATTCCACCATGCGTGGATTTCGGTTTTCTTGAAAAAAATACATATGTCATTGATTTGAAGAGACAAGATCATTCCTTAGGCTTTTATTCATTTCCAGCTGTAGAGAAAACATGAAAGAAGGGTAGAGGAGTGATAAACCATTGTGCTTGAAGAAAGTGAATTAATTCCATTTCTTGTAATCTTCCATCCATAGTGGACAAGGTAAGCTTACGAAGGTTTACATAAGGTTTATGATTTAAGTTTGCTGAATTGTATGAGTTTAAATGGAATGTTTGATTGTTGAAAATGTTCAGAAAGTAGTGAAATAAACTGAACTTGATGGCTTGTATGTGGTAGGATAGTTTTGAGGAAGAGGGAAGATGATAAAGAGTGGAAACCTAAAGGTTGACTAAGTGTTTACAAAAGGGGTTTTGCTGGAAACTGTAAACCTTAATGATTTCATGTGTTTGAATGGAAATTAATATTGGAAACTATGTTATGGAATGATTAGAACATGAATAATCCTATGTTGTGTGAATTTCCTTAAATGGCTAAATTTTGGTAAAATGAGTTCATAAGAAAAGATGAAGAGTGGTTGACTTCAAGTTGATAAATGATGTTTTGATTCTTCCAAGTAAAGAATGAATGCGTTAATGGTTAGTTAATGCCTTGTATGTTATTAATTACATACAAGAGGATCTCTACGCTGCTGAGTGGGTTTTGAGTCGTGTTAGTTTATTGTTTTTTCTTGCTTTTGAGGTAAGTGTTCTTACGCTTACTAAACGGATTCGTAAACTCTGTTAATTAGGCTTCTTTATAAGTAATGGTAGTAGGTGTAACGCCCTCCATTTTAAAGAATTTTTATGAAATTATAAATTATTTCGGTAAATATGCGAATAAAATTTTCGTGAATTATAATTAATTATAAAATGATAGAAATGTGTAGAAGGTGTTAAGAATTAGAATCGGGTTAGGTCAAGTGGACCGGGAGAGAGAAAATGTTAAAAGGAAGCAATGTCTTAAGTCGGGGGCAAAACAGTCAAATCAAAGATGTATAAATATATGTTAACATAAGAGCTCTTACTCATTTCCATCCAAAATCACGTTGAAGCTTCCAAACTCAAACCAAAATTTCCAAAACCTTAAACCGAACTAGAGTTCAGCGAGTTTTGGTGATCAGGCGGTATTTGGATCGAGGAGAGATAAAACTTTGGTAAGTTTTTACGATCTTAAGTGGTAATCACGATTTTTCTTTGAAGGGTTTTTGAAATGAGGATTTCTCATTGAATATAGGTTGGAATTGAGTAAAAATAGGTTTGATTGATCGGTATGGATGTGTAGTAACCTTGGATAGCGAATTCTAGGGTTAGTGTGCGATTTTGGAACTTAAAAACGATGTTTTATGGAGGAAGGTTAAAAGTGACGAAAATGGTATATGGTGAACCTAGGATTGGTTTAAAGTTTTGATGTTAAGGTTATGTTCCTTGGTCTTATTTAAGGTTAATTGCTTGAGCAATTGGATTGGGTAATGTATGTGGTAGAATTAATTTGGAATCAGGAAAAATGGCTTGGAAAATTTGTTAAGGAAGTGGGAGGTGTTGTACTAAATATTATATATATTTAGTATTTAAATTATGTTTTGATAATGTGCTAATATTTGAATTAATATTTAAATTGATAAATTTGTTATGATTTAATAAATAGATTGTTGAATAAATTTATTTGATATTTTACT
>CANYCX011566210.1:0-14529 GCA_948193385.1 Breynia disticha f. nivosa | reverse complement strand
TGCATGAAAAACTAAAAACACATCAAAGAAAAACAAAAGAAATCAAAAAAATGACATAAACATAAACCTTGGGTTCCCTCTTAAGAAGCGTTTGTTTAACGTCCCGAGCCTGATGGATACCTCTAAACTACGCTTGTCTCTGGAGGACCGAGAAAGATAACTTCCCTATCGAGGACCAAAAGAACTTGTCCATAATATAACTTTAAACAGTGACCATTTACCTTGAATGTGCCTTTATTGGGGTGAGATACCTCGACAGTTCCATAGGGGAAGACTCGAGTCACTTGGAATGAATCGAACCACCTAGATTTCAACTTCCCAGGAAAGAGCCTCAACTGGGAGTTCTACAGAAGAACATAGTCGCCTTTGGCAAAGTTCTTTGTAGGTTTGAAACACCGTTCGTGGTAATGATTGGATCATTCCTTGTAAACCTTATTGTTCTCATACACTTCCATCCTCCATTCATCTAGCTCATTGAGCTGAAATTTTCTGTGCGTACCTTCAAGAGATAGATCAAGATTGGCAGTTCTAATGGCCCAAAAGGCCTTATGTTCAAGTTCAACCGAAAGGTGGCATGTTTTGCCATAGACTAGTCTAAATGGTGTGAAACCTATGGATATTTTAAAGGCAGTACGATAGGCCCACAAGGCATCCTCTAATTTAACCGACCAGTATTTTGTATGACACTCAACAGATTTTTCTAAGATATGTTTTAGTTCTCGATTAGTGACCTCTACCTAACCACTAGTTTTTGAGTGATACACAGTTGACACTTTATGAGTAACACCATAACTGTTAAGTGTTTTAGAGAATTGATTGTTATAGAAGTGTGAACCCCTATCACTAATAATTGATCGAGGTGAGCCAAACTGAGAAAATAACGACTTAAAAAATTTCACTATAACACTAGCATCATTATGAAGAGAAATATTACCTAATCATTGACAATTGTAGAAAATGGAAACATACCTCTATGCGTCCTTGAATAAAGTGGGCCAGTAGAAACCTGCCTCTAATGCTTTTCGTGTTGTACGATTGGCGATATAATTACCTTCAGTTGGTCCTGAATGACAGTGACTCAAAATCTGTCATCCTTTCTCGGCAAAAACACAGAGTCGGATCACTTGATTTGTGCAAATACAAAACAAAAATGGTTCTTCTAAAAAATAGTACTTCATATCAGTGAAGAATTTCTTCTTGTTTTGATATAAGGGTTCTTTTGGAAGAAAATTAGTCGCCAAATAATTCTCAATGTCGAAAAAAATATGGAAATTGAGTACTTACCTTAGTCATTGCGAACAGTTTTTCATCAGGGAAAGAGTCATTGAGTGGCAGCTTTGTTTTTGGGTCATCGGTAACACCCTCCAGAAGAGACATATGGTCAGCTGCCACATTTTTAGCTCTGCATTTGCCTTTGATTTCCAAATAAAACTCCTAAAGTAGTAGTATCCACCTAATCTACCTAGGCTTCGCATCTGTCTTATTCAATAAATACCTCAAAGTTGCAAGGTGAGTAAAAACAACTACTTTTGAAAGAATTAAGTATGAACAAAATTTATCAAAGGCAAATACAACAACGAGTAGCTCCTTCTCTATAGTGGTGTAATGAAACAGAGCTTCATTAAGCGTATTGCTAGTGTAATAAATAGGCTGAAACTGTTTACCATGTCAGTGTCCGAGAACAATGCCTATGGAAAAATTGCCAGCATTGCACATTAACTTAAAAGGAAGATTCCAGTCAGGTGCGACTAAAATGGGAGCATTAGTCAGTTTACTTTTCAGTAACTTGAAATCAAATAAGCATGCTTCAAAGAGAGCATCTTTTTCAAGTAACTGGGTCATCAGTCAGGTGATTTTTGAAAAGTCTTTTATAAATCGACGATAAATTCCAACATGTCCTAGGGAAATCCTTACCGCTTTAACAGAAGTCGGGGTGGTAGATTTTCAGTTGTTTCAATCTTTTCTCGATCTACCTCTATCCCACGACTGGAGATTTTATGTCCTAAGACAACCATTGGTGACCATAAAGTGACATTTCTCCCAATTTAGCACCAGATTGGTGTCTTTACAACATTTTAACACACGAACCAGATTTTATAAACACTGCTCAAATGAATCACCAAATACAGAGAAGTCACACATAAATACCTCCATTATGTCTTTGACGAGATCGTTGAAGATCACCATCATACATTGCTAAAATGTGGTCGGTGCGTTATAGAGTCTGAATGGAATTTGTTTGTATGCAAAGGTGTCATAGGGGCACGTGAAGGTTTTCTCATATTGGTCCTCTTATGCAATAGAAATCTGAAAATAACCAAAAAGACAATCCAAAAAACAATAAAAGGAATAACCTGTTAACCTCTGAAGCATTTAGTCAATAAATAGCAGTGGAAAATGGTCCTTACGGGTGGAATCATTAAATCGGTGGTATTCAATGCATACACACCACCTAATGACTGTACGAGTCGAAATGAGATCTAACTTCTCGTTCGTGACCACTGTCATCCCTCTTTGGACTGACCCATGCACTATCTGAAATCGAATAAATAAGACCTGTATCAAGTAGTTTGATTACCTGCATCAAGTAGTGGGTCCTCAAGTGAAGTCTTCAGTCTTTGCACGTTACTCTAATCAAGTCCTTCAAATTACGGTGTGCGCATCATAAATTTTGAGGCGTCAAGGTGTGCGACTTGCTCGGATACTTTGATATCATCTATGTATATAGTTCTGCCCTTTATTAGACATCCCTCTAGTGCATCTGTGTATCTCAATTCCTACCAACAAGTAGATAGAGAGAAGTGAGATCAATTGATGAAATAACAATGGTCATCCTGCCTAAAAGAGTGACGTAAAGACTTTGATATCAGAAAAGTAATGTCTTCCTAACCAACTCGCAATACCAGTTTACCATCACTAACAATTATAATAGCTCTATCAGTAGATAAAAATGGACGACCTAAGATTAAAGGGACCTCAACATCCTCATCCATGTCTAGAATCAAAAAATCAATAGGAAGTATAAACTTATCCACTCTCACTAAAACATCCTCAATCTTACCCCTAGGAATTTTTACCGATCTATCTGCCAACTACAAACTCATCCTAGTGGGTTGAGGTTCACCTAAGCCTAGTTGTTTAAACATATTATATGGCATCAAATTTATACTAGCTCCTAAATTAGCTAAGGTTTTTTCACATAACAAACTACCAAAAGAGCAAGGTATAGTAAAACTCCTTAGATCTTGTAGCTTTTCTGGCAGCTTGTTCTGTAGGATTGCAGAACATTACTCGCTCAGCAAAACTGTGGATATTTTCTCTAACTTGCACTTGTTAGACAATAGTTCTTTACAATAACCGAGCATACTTGGGTATCTGCGATAAAGCCTCGACAAAGGGAATGTTAATATGTAATTGCTTGAATATGTTGAGAACCTTACCAAATTGCGCGTCCATGTGACCCTTGTTCAACCGAATTGGATATGGGATCCTGGGTTTGTAAGTGGCTCCTTGGTAGTGATTTCTGCCGGAGGTGGAGTTGGCTTTTCTTCGTCGATTGGTAGACTGGTTTCCTTAGTAGGTACCTACACGGATGTGCCAAATGGTGCATTTTGACAGTATTTGGTACCTAAGGAAGTTCTTGACCACTTCAGAGTGTGGTTACTTAGACATGCTCTCTCAAATTAATCTCTTGTTAACAGGCAAAACACCCGGCTGTCTTTCTGAGACTACCTTTGAAAATTTCCCCACTTGCTTCTCTAAGTTGTGGAGTGATGCTTCAATGTTGCACATTGAGATCTCCACTTTCTGAAAGCGGGTGTTCGTTACTTGAATAAACTTTGAAAGAATATCCCCTAAATTCGATTTGCGCTCTGTTGGAGGGGTCTGTTGTTGCTGAGGTTGTTGTTGTTGTTATTGCTGTTGGAAACCTGAGGGTTGATTTTGGTTCGTTCCTCAAAAAAAAAACTCGAATGGTTCCGCCATCCCTAATTATAGCTCTGGCTATAAGGATTATTCTGTTGATGTTGGCGTTGCTATCCTGAGTAATTGTGCACTCTGTGGCATTCCTATGCATCCTGGCTATCATTGTAACGCCCCAGAAATTTTTTAAACTAAAATTAAAATTAAAAAAAACGGAGTATTAAAAGAAATAAGATTTTCGCATATAGGAATTTATTTAATTTGAGAATAGGCTCAATTTAAATTAATTAAATAAGTATAAGTATACGATTTTTTGTATGTACAAAAATTAAATTATGAAATTGAAAAATGAAGGAGAACAATTGAGGCAAAAAGATATAAAATGACACAGATACGAATGTAATTTAAATTAAAAAAATAAAATAAATTGAAGTATAATGAAAATAAGTATATAACTTTTCATATATACGTAAGAATTTTGGATTATGAGAAGGGCAGAAAATTTGGGGACAAAGAAATAAAATTTAAGTGATAAAGGTAATTTGGTACACATAAAAGTGCTCTTTCTAACCCTAAAAGGAACCCACAAAGACCAAAACACCTAATTTTCTACTCCGTTTTCTCCCCACTCAGTCGTCACCCTTTCTTCTTCCCTCACCTCTCTCTCTCGTAGACCTCTCTGTCCCTCCACGCCCTTGTCACGCTGCCTCGTCCCTCTTTCACTTCCACCACTCCTTTCCCTCGCCTCCCCACGCACCACCGCCTCCTCTCCCTCTTCTCCTTTGCTCCGACCTCCACCACCACTGCCGTCTCTCTTCCTCCCTTTCTCTCAGCCGCACGATCTCTTTTTATCTCCCTCCGGCCGTGCCACAGTGCCTCCCCCTCTCCGCAGCCTTTTCCTTCTCCCTCTCTGTCCTCCTGCCACGATCGACGCACGGTCAGAGTGCGCCAGTCACCTCCCGCTCACGACCGCGTGCCTTGTTCCATTTTTGCCTCCACCACCACGAACCAAACCTGCCACCGTCCTTCTGGACTACAAATGGTGGATTTTTAGAGTAAAACCGTAATTTCAGTTTATGTTGGATTGGAAGTTATGCAATTGAGTTGAGTTAGTTGGATTTTGGTAGGTTTACGATGTATTGGAAGGCCGGAATGGGGCTGTCCTGTTTCAAAATGATTGAATTGTGTAGGTGGGTGCTAAAGAAAAGATGTCATTTTATTGTTAATGGGCACATAAATTGGAAATGCTAATGTTGAATTAGTTAGGGTTTTGTTTTAATGAGGCAATAAGGTTAAATAGAGGTGAAGGAGAATTTATTGTGGGATTTTCAAATTTAGAGTCAGTGTAGGTTGTGTCGTGATTATTCTTAATGGATTAATTCGGTGAATCTTAGGTTATGGAGGTTAACTTGAGAGTTGAGGAATTAAATAAGTGGTTGAAATTTATGTTATATAAATGTACATACAAATATGTGTAAATCGATAATGAGTTTAGACCGAATATATCATTGATTTTTCTTGAAGAACTAATTTGACAAAAGTTAAGTTAAGGGGGTTAAATTGAGAGTTAAGCATTGTAAAGATTTAATCATAATTTATCATATGCTCATATATATATTTATATATGTAAAGTGATAAGTGAGATAAAGGGAAATAAGAAATTAGGACACTTAATAAGAAAGAATTTAATTAAGTAAACCATGATTGATGGTAAATTCTATGTGTGAATATTTTAGGAATCAAAATCAGAACTTGTTTGGAAATGTCTCTAGAAAGGGGATTTCAGCAGACTTGCGAGGTTGAGTGCCGAGCATGCGACTTTACGGATTTTGAGGTAAGTGCCATTTACACTTACCATTGTATGTCTTGCATTTGTATGGTTAAGCATACACGATAAATGTGCATTTGTTAAGATAGTAGCGAGCATGAGTCTTAAATGGACTTGTTTAATATTGATGTGAATTGTTTAGCTGTGTGAAAATGATATTATATGGTTGCTTGAGTGTGTTTGTGCCTTAGTTTGAATGATTTAAAATGGTGTGATGGTGGTTGAGATATATGGTATGAGGCATGGTTGTATAAATGTGAAATTGTGAAATTATACTTGTGAGGATATGAAATGTTGTGATTTAATGATGATGATGAGGATTTGATGTGTGTACATATGAATTGTGAATTTGGGATAAATGTTTGCCAGTGATTCTTGTGAAAAGATGGAATTGAAATACATGTGGCATGATGTGCATTAGATATTGAGTGGCCATAATGAATAACATATGTTTTGATGTATTGCAATACATTATTGCGTGACACGTGGCCGCGAGATTCCAGGCAAGAGCTCTATTCCAGTGTGGGACCGATGATGTTTCTGAGAGAGATCTCGATGCCGGTCTGGGACCGATGATATTCCAACGAGAGCTCGATGCCAGTCTGGGATCGATGATGATTCCGAGAGAGATTTCGATGTCGGTCCGAGATCGATGATATTCTGAGCGAGAGCTCGATGCCAGTATGGGACCGATGATATTTCGAGCGGGAGCTCGATGTCGACTAGGCTGAGGATATTCCGGGCTAGGCCCAAGGAAAAAAAAGACCACGGGGCATGCATGTGTATGAGAATGCATTCACATTTCATTGTGCATTCATCTTTACTTCATAAATTGCATTCGTATTCATTGGGTGTTATGTTTATATTGACATGGATAAGAAGCATGGAATGTGTGAATGTGAATGATATGTATGAAATGTGTTGATAGAGATGTGTGCATATTTGGGTTTGTTATATGTGATTTCTAAAGGATTGGAAGAATGTGAATATGAATCTTGTATATATGTGTATGTAAGATTGTGTGGTTATGGTATGTGCAGATATAGGAGGATTTCCACGAGGAGGGTCGATAGAGCATGTTTTTGAAATAAACATGGATTGCATCATAGGAGATTTCAAATAAGTTATTAAGTGTTTTGGTTTGAAGTTTTGTGTGGGGAAACCACTCGTAACATTTCATTATTGAGTATTTATTGTTAACTCTTTCAACATAAAAGAAAAAAGTATATGCATAATTATCCGTGTTCTCGAATTAAATTAGTAATATTGAGTAATAGATTTGGGCGTCACATTTAGTGGTATCAGAGCGGGAATTAGATTCCCTCGGGATAGTTGCATTATTTTAAGTCATATGCATGTTTTGGCTTTTAAAATAATGTTTGGGTTTTGAAAATCAAGAATGATTTGAGAAAATCATTGTGCCCTAACCTCATGGAATTCTAATGATTGGTTACTTTAAGGTATGCATGCTTGTATGTACTAATGATTTGATTGTTAAAAGTTAAATTAAAAGAGAAATGTAAATTTGAGTTAAATTTGTGTTACTTGCTTACATGTTTTTGTTGTTACGTTGGGAGTGTTAATATGATGATCGACAGGTGCAGTGTTGTTAATAAGGAATGTATGTAACTAAACTGGTTGGTTAATCTAGTTGGTTTCATGTATGGATGATGAATAATTGAAATGTTTATCATTGATTAAGTATGAAATTAATCATAAGAAAAATGAAGTTTGAGATGAATTATATGATTTGAGTAATGTGATTGTTTATTGTAATTGCATGTTGTGACTAGCATTTGGAATACGATTGTGTAAAAACAAATTCAATGGTAATGAAGGTTGAATGCACTTGGTGAAAGATGTGTGTGCTAATAGAGTGTGTTTAGATAAATGTAGTCTAAAAACAATGTGCACGACGTGATCAATGTGGGTTGAGTTGAATGCATTCATAAATATGACATCGTAACATCCTGCATTGTATAAAAGAAAGAAAGAATGAACTATAATTTGGGTATAAGAAAGCAAAGATAACAGAATATAAACTATTAGCGTGCATGTGATTTAAATTTGGAATTAATTATGAAAGTGCTAAGAGTTATATGCGATAGATGAATGTGCCTAAAATTGTTTGTTTGATTGAGTTGGAGATGTGTATAGATAATGCACTATTGAAATTTTAATTGTTGGTTGGAATATAAAGTGAAATAATAAGAGCTTAAAAGCACAACGTGGTGGTGCTCTTGCATTATATGTTTATAATGATGAGGGTGCGATATGTTGAGATATGCTGAATACATGTTGTGTTGTTGGCTTGGAAAACATGTTGGATATTTGCAGTTTGTATGAAATAATGTGTGAAAATTTCTTGCGATATTGTCTTGAAAGAAAATATTGGTTATTAAGTTGGTTATGAGTGATGTGGATGCTTGTTTGAACTGTTAACCATTGGTTAATAATGTGAGAAGTTGATTAACAAAATGATGGTTGATTTGTTGTGAATATTACTTGTGATTGGTTGGAAATTACTTGCATGTGATTCGTGCCTTTTGGCTTGTGATTAAAATTACAAAATGATGAGTGTTTTATGTGATGGTACCAAACTATACAAACATGTTTATTGACAATGAATATATACAAAACATGCTTAATGGAATGATTTTGATGTGATTTTGGGTATGAAAAATGTTGAGCATTGCCTTATGTTGATTATGATTTATAGAAAATGATTGTTTGATTGATTATGGCTTCGATTGTGATTTATTGACAATGAGCTTGAATGATGCATTATATGTTTGTGGATTGGTAATGATTGTGAAATAACCTTGAAGTGTGAATGGTATATTGGTTGTGCGATATGTATTGAGAATAAGGTTTTTGGGTGTTTTGTGATGTGTAAAGTATGCTTGATTGCTAGAGGTTGTTGGGAAAACCATGTGATTGGAATTTGCTACTGTGTTATGGTATAAACGACATGAATTGATGAAATGTAGAAACTTGAGAAAAGTAGGGCTGAACTGTAGGGTGATTTGAGAATTTTATTGATAATGTTCGATTCACGTGCTACCCCAGCGCAGTCACGTGCCAATGTGCATGATCTCGTGTGGATACATTTTATTACTAGAATTGCAACATGGTAGTCGTGTTCCCTAGCGCAACCCATGTTAATCGGTAAACTTATAAGTAAAATGTTGGAATAAAGAACATAAAAGTTAAAGTAAACCAATAGGAATTATCTCATATTCCGCAATGTATCTAAGCTTAAAAAGAGACGAGTATTTAGACCCCTACATGGATAAATTATGCTTGTATGATTAAATCTATTTGACTAAATGTTTGACAATGGGGTGAAGTAAACGTAATGCAAAGCTATGGAAGTTGTATAATGTATCGAGAGTATTAGGAAAAGAAACTTCCCGGATATTGGTGACTTTATTGGGAATTGAGTAGTAAGGAATATAGCATAATGGTGAGCAGAAGTGAACTAAGTAGGAAATCGAGGAGATGAGAAAATTATAATTATCTATGATGATTGAAAAGGTGAATGAAAGAATTTAAGGATTCACATAGTCATAAAATTATATTGTTGGAGATTTGAAAGAGTAGAAAATTACCTTGTGGATGAGATAATCAAACAAAGCTAGAAATAGAAAAGCAAATGAACAAGTGAATTGCAAGCATAAAATTGAGGAATTGAAACGTATGATGGTTGAATAAGAATTTGAAAATGGAAATGCAAAAAATGGTTAATGGATTTGGGGATAGAAAATAAAGAAAAAGTAAAGAAAGCGAGCATTCTTCCTAAATCTCGGGGAATAATTTAAAGTGAGTAAAAGAGTAGTGTCTCGTAAGTATTATGAGAGAAATTTGATGGTTACATAATTAGTGGAATCTTGATAGGGTGAAAAGCAAGATAGTGATTGAAATTGGGAGTAAAGTAATAGTACAATTGTGAGGGAACAAATAGTGTACATGATTAAGGATACCAAAAACATGATCGTGAAATAACGAGTTCAAGTAAAATTGAGAGACAATGGTAGAAACACAATTGAATGAAAATGAACAATTGAGATTCAAACTTGGAGTGTAAATCATTCAGGTTTTTTATAGCTCGCCCTCCTCTTTGGAAGTAATGTCATGAATATATTTTGTTTAAAGAAGAAATTCTTTGGCTTCTTGCGCATCTTCCTTCACTAAGGTAGGGCATTTCTCTAAAATGCTTTCTCGACATTTTCCTTCTTTAGCGCGCAATCATTTGCTTTGTTTACCTACCTTGGGTTGGCATTACCCGATAGATGTGAGGAATGGAGCATAGAGATGATTATTAAAGTTGAATAAAGAGATTCTTGGAGAAATGATAACTATGGATTCAATAAGAGAAGTACACTCAAATGCAGTAGAAATACTCAAAAGTTCTTTTGGGAGGTTCGAGTTACCTAAAGGAAAAATATTAGAGAATGTATGAGCATCACTAGTATCGGGTTAGTGTAGATGTGAGAGGAGATAATTGACACATCTATATTCTATAACTTATGCGGGTGTAGTCGTGAGTGGATGATGCTAAACATAATATGAGCTTAGCTAAATTTTAGGGACGAAATTTCTTTAAAGAGGGGAGAGCTGTAACACCCCAAAAAATTACTAGAATTAAAATTTAATTAAAGTATGAAAGTAGTAAAAGAAATAAGGTTTTTGTTGTAGGAGAGTTAATTTAAATCAAGAATAAATGTAATTTATTTAAATAAATTTAAATGAAATAAATACAATTAGACGATTTTTTGTAGGCACAAAAAATTACAAAAAAGAGAAATGAAGGGGAGACAATTAGGCAAAAAGAAAAAAATATGAGTGTAAGGGTATTTTAGACATTTTATGTAGCAATCTTCCTAGCCCTAAAAAGAAAACCCTAAAACACTCTTCTTCCTTTTCAAACCCAAACATAGCAGCCACCCTTCATCTTCATTCTCCATCTTACATGTTGACCCCCTCTCTCTTCCTGCCATCACACCATCTCTCTCCCACGTCTCCCTCTCCGACCTCACACTTTCCCTCGTCCTCCCACGAACCACCAATGCCTCTCCCCCTTCTCCCTTGCTCTAGCCTCCACCACCACTGCCGCCTCTCTTCCTCCTTTTCTCTTCGTCACATGGTCTCTTTTTCTCTCCCCTTTGGCTGCACCACAATGCCTCCCCCTCGTCGCAGCCTTTTCCTTCTCCCTCGCTGCCCTGCCACAATTGACGTACGGCAGGCGTGTGCCAGCCACCTCCCGCTCATAACTGGCGTGCCTTGTTCCATTTTTGCCTTCGAAACTGCCGCAATCCTTCTGGATTATAAATGGTGGGTTTTTAGAGTAAACCCTAATTTCAGATTCTGTTTGAGTTAGAAATTTATGTAAGTACAGTGAGTTGATTTGATTTTGGTAGGTTACGATGGATTGGAAGGCCAGAATGGGGTCTACCGTGTCGAGAACTTACTTTTTAGATGGGTTTGAGAAAAAGTATGATTTATGTGCTAAGGGAATTAATTGTAGGGTGTAATTGGTGGGGGTTTGATGAGTTTAAGTGTTAAGCTAGATATAATGAAGTTATTTGTTGTGGAAAAGAAAGTAAGGATGATTAAGGGTGACTTGAAATTGTGAACATCATTGGTTGAGATAATGGAATTAGAAGAGATTGTGTTGTTGATATTCTTATTGGAGTAGTTTAATAAATCTTAGATTATGGAGGTTAACTTGAGAATTGAGGAATTAAAGAAGTGGTTGAAATTTATGATATAAAAATGAACATATACATATGTGTAATTTGAGTAATGGGTTTAGACCGGATATATCATTGATTTTTCTTAATGCACTAATTTGGGAAAAGCAAAGTTAAGTTGTTGTAAAGGTTTTATAATTTACCGTAATATATATCTATATATATATATATATATATATAAGTAAAGTGATAAGTGAGATAAGAGGAAATCAGAGATTTTGAACGCTTAAAATAAAAGAATCTAATTAAGTGAAACGTGATTGATGATAAATATTGTATGTGTGAATATTTTAGGGATTTTAATCGGAACGAAATCAATGCGGATTTCAAGGTAAGTGTTTACACTTACTGTTGTAGCTTTCGTATCTCTGCGCTTAAGCATAGACGCTAAATGTGCACTTGTTTACATGGCAGTATCACACGTGCCATTTAAATGGACTTGGTTGTTGGTTGATTCTTAAGAAAGTTTGGTTTACTCTTGTATGGATTAAATGAAACTATTGTGAATGTTGTTGAGTTCTTTTATGATGCAAGTATATGATATGTTTACGCTTATGATGAGATTTAGTATAATGGCATGGTTATGCTTTGTATAATGAACTAGCTTATGTTCTTATGAAATTGAATATTTATAAATGTGTGTTGTGATATATCCACATGAGATATGTGAAATGTATGAATGTGCAATTGATTTTGATGATGAGGAATTTGCATATTTCTGTGAAAATGTGCTACCAGTGGACTATGTTACAAGAGTATGCACTTGATATTGAGATTGAGATTATGAGAATTGATGATCATGTACATGTTTAATATTTGGCCATAATGATTGCAGTGGATTCATGTGTTGCATTGAGCATTATGTGTGACACGTGGCCATATTGTGACGGGCTAGGCCCCATAATGAATTCGGATGGAGTTTCGATACCGGTTTAGGACCGAGATAAAATATATATTTTGGATGGAGTTTCGATGCCGGGCTGGGCCTGATGATAAATTCCAAATGGAGTTCCAATGTCGGTCTAGGACCGACAAAAAAGGATAAGACCCCGGGGTATTCATGTGTGTGGGAATGCATTAACATTACATTTTACATTCATTCGCGTATAATGTTTCTTTTATGCATAGAATGAAATCTTGAGGTTGCCTGCCACGGAAAGTTTGAGTGGATGCCTAATGTTCTTGTTATGTTGGAAAGGAATTGGAAAGCGTATGTTGGTATGACTAAATGATGTTCTTATAAGAATAATTATGAGATTTCGCATGTGTGTATATATATGGATTGATGGTTAAAGGAACTTAGGTTGGAATGGATGAATATGGCTTGTTTGTGTTGAAATGATACTGTTTTGGCTGTGACTAGTTTTAGGTGTTGTGGTTGGATTAATGTTGTTCTGATATGATGTGTATGTTATACTGAGATTTGCAGAATACAAGGCAGAACAGGCTAGG
The DNA here is from genome assembly GCA_948193385.1 of Breynia disticha f. nivosa. Lineage (NCBI taxonomy): Eukaryota > Viridiplantae > Streptophyta > Magnoliopsida > Malpighiales > Phyllanthaceae > Breynia > Breynia disticha. The sequence continues at coordinate 1,575 of CANYCX011566210.1, read as the reverse complement.
GAACGGGCTGGGCAAGGCATTCGCCTCTAGCTCCAGAATCAATTTATGAAGGCCGGAACGGATTCCAGAATGGATTCCAGAACGGTTTGCCTAAATCATTCCCGAAACCGTTCCACTTCTAGACGATTCTATGAAGAGACAAACGGCTTTCGAAACAGTTTGCCTAAACTGTTCTAAAAACCATTTCAGTTCTAGAGAAAATTGTAAAAAGCCAAACGGTTTTGGAAACGGTTTGGCTAGACCATTTCCCAAATCGTTCCCACCTAAGAAACAGTGTAAAGATGCAAATAAGTGTGTTATGTGTGTTTCGGTATATATAAACACTATACAAATGATAAAATGAAGTATGTTAGATGTACAAAGATATAAAGATACCTTGTTTGCGGTGATTTGAAAAAGAACCGTGTTCAACATGGCACATCGTGCCATCTGGAATTTACGAATGAACACAACATCGTGTTCCATGAGCACGCCCCATGCTGGCTGAAGATTCCCCTGCACTTTATTTTAACAACACTCGGTTTAACACTTACTGAGTATTTTTATATAATCACCCATGTATATTGTTTTAATGTTGCACAGGTCTAGGAGGATTTCCACGAGCGAGGTCAAAGGAGCTCTTTTGGAAGAAATGATTTAAAATTTTAAATGATTTGTAAAAGTGGTTTACATATTGGTTTGTATTTTAAAACCACTTGTCCATGTCTAGTGAGCATCATTTAATAACAAAAAAATATATGCACAGTTTCCAATCATTTCGAAATAAATATAATAAATAGGTTTTCAATTTGGGAGTCACAACATTAGTCCAAGACAGATGTTCGCGTAATCTAACGTTACTTTCGCTTCAGCCCGTCACCCGCAAAACCATGAACAACAACCATACGAAAAGAAACAACGAGTATTAATACTCAGTGAATGTATATTGATAAACCATGACACAAGCCTAGGCCCAAAATAATAGTTCATTGATGCACACGCATCTTAAGTTCTTTTCCTAAGTTATATGATGTTTATACATGTGCTTTGGTTACATATGATATGTTGAGATACATATTGTGTTGTTATGCTAAATAAGTGTGAATGGTTGAAATTGTATGATTGTATAGCAGGACTGGTGCTAGAGGAAGATCAGATCATCAGCACGTCCTCGTACTGAGATACTGATTTGGTTGCGCTCATTTTAAAAGTGAATATATGAATCAATGATGTTGTGTAGGATACTTACTGAGTATTGATAAATACTCACCATTTGTTTGAACTGTCTAAATGATGTGCAGGACACAAATAGCTTCCACTGAACCATAGTCGCAATGACCTTACTCCAGAGTGATAAATACTTACCTCTTATAGAGTTTGCATACAACAACAGTTATCATTCCTGCATCAGAATGGCTCCGTATGAGGCTCTATACGGTAGGAAGTGTAGAAGTCCAGTGTTTTGGGATGTTGAGGGTCTCAGACAGATTGAGGGACCAGAATTGGTACAGCAGACAGTTGACAAGGTTCAAATAATCAAGAAGTGTATGAAAGCTGCACAGGATAGGCAGAAAAGTTACACTGACTTACATAGGC
>CANYCX011565219.1:0-13058 GCA_948193385.1 Breynia disticha f. nivosa | reverse complement strand
GTACGTTAATTGTAAAATAAACCTACGTTAGCGAGGGTCTAGACATGTCATTAAAAGGATAGAAAACATCCATAAACGGGGGAAAACATCCCCAAACACTCCTAAATGTTCTCCCAACCTCCAAACACCTTCCCAAGGTCCTCTAAACAACAAAACATCTTACAAACTCGTGGATTGCGGTGGATTAACAACAAATCGATCCTTCTAACCAAATTTCTCCTAGCTAGGGGTTGAGGCAAGGAAGAAGAGAGGTAAGAATCCTTAACCCTAGGCTGAAATGTGTAGGAAATTAAGTACATTTGGTAGGGTTTTGTTGGCTTTTCAGTGCAGTTACCAAATGTACAAACATTTAACATAAAATCTTAAGATTTGGGGGAGTTAAAGTATTTTAGGTTTGTGAGAAAATTTAGGGATTTTGATAAATTGGTTAGACAAATGAGAAATCAAGCATAGAATGTTGTATATAACATAAAATGTGTTACATTTTGTATATAAAGCAATAAACGGAACCCAAATCGCAGGCTAGTGCCGAATCGAGTATGCGAGAAGTCGAGGTAAGTGTACTTTGACGCTTACTACTCAATGCTTGCCTTTGTATGGTTAAGCTTATGTGATAAATGTTCTCTTTGAATGAATTGGAAATGGAAATAATCTAAATGAAAGATTTGTATGGTTTATGCCTTTATGTGGATTCTTTGGAAAATTGGTATGGATTGTATGGATTGGGATTGGCATGTTATGAATGCTTAAAGATGATAGTAAATAGTCATGAAAATGCTAATTTTATGGTTTGATCAATGTTGTGAGATTGCTTAAACGTAAGTATGTAATGTGTTAAGTGTTGAATGTTTATAAGTATGTGGCTTATAACTTATGTGATGTCCTTTGTGGTGAGTGTTGTACGAATATAAGTATGATGCTTATAATGAAAATTTTTAAAACTCCAAGTGTATGCTATATCTGTTCTTTACAATTATGGTGATGGTTTGGGCCACCAGTTGGCCGTGTATGGTATGTGTGATTATATAATTGAGAATAATAAGTTGATATGAGCTACCAATGCTTGGGTTATGGTATGATATGTTGTGATTGTCTCTTGCCACATGTTGGCATTTTATGAATGATGTGTGGAATTATGTTGCTTTGTCATGTGCACATTGTGAATGTTCATTTATGATTATAATGATGAACACTTTTGAGTTACAAATATGTATGTCGATTATGCCACGAGTTTGGCCATTATGAGCATGTTTGGCTTATGTTGTGATATGGATGATTTGTGGAATAATCATGTACATGTGTTATTGTGAAAGTTTGAGATAAGATTTGGAAATGCATGGAGTTACATTCACATATATCATGGTTTTATTGGCATGAGCATGTTGTATGTTCATGCATTAAGACAAAAAGGAGCTTTTGGCTCAGATGTGAAAAAGGAAGTCGTGTTGTTCTTCCACATGAAAAAAAGGGATTAACTCAAAATTTGAGAACACAAGAGCTTGCCTCTAGATGTTATGTTCATGACGAGCGAGAGATCGATGTTGGGCTAGGCCTAAAGAAAAAAATAGGGGATTAGCCTAATTGTGTTGAGAAGAGAGTGGAGTCTCTCTTATATTATGAATATGGATATTCACCCACAGTCACAGAGATCGAGTGGAGTATCTCTCTTGTAAATTTTTAGACTCCAAAGCAAAAATATATGTGTGGAAATGCATTAGCATTACATATGCATTCATTCATTTCATCATGACATGATATTGGTTGCGTGGAAAATAATGTGTACAGTTTATGGTTATGTTATGATTATGACTTGTAATTGGATGACATAGGTTCTTGTATGGATTTCATGAATGAATTGTGTTGGTTATGATAGGAGTTTTGACTTGTGTTAGAGCAAGATATGTGTTATTGAATGAGTGATATGAATTGTGCATGATTTTTTTTTGTATGGTTATGTGAAGTTATGATATGTTGGTGATTTGATTTCAATATTGATGAATGTGATATGTGTTCATGAATTGAATGATGTACGTGTGTGTATGTTGTTTTGTTTTCTGTGTGAGTAGGGAAAGTTGTATGTTAAGTGGCTTGTGAATTGAAGGTAATTTGTGTTCATAATCTTGGATGAATATAAGTATAAGATGACTTCATATATGAGTTGGTTAAGAGTTGAGAAATTTAGAATTGTATGATATGCAATAGAGGCCATGTCTTGTGGGTTGGTTGTGAAGTTTGAATTCATATTGACATATGGACTTCGTATGGATATGAAGTTGAAGTGTATGTAGAATTTTATGTGTATGTTCTAATGTTGTGTAATGTGATGAATTATGTGTAATGTGAATAGAGATTGTGCATATTGCTTGGACTTATGAGTATGAATTTTGAATTATTCCTTAAAATGAATATGGATTTGAATTGGTGGAATTAGGGAAGTTATTGATAATATGTGGATAGTTGGAATTTATGACTAAAAATTCATATGTTATATGTTCAATAAATGCTAATGACGATATGGAGTTGAGTGCATGATGTTGCATGAATTAAAGTGGGAAAATGTCGTTCTTAAGGTTGTGATAATGTGTGTAATGGTTGGGAAAATAGTGTCCTAGATGTGTGGATTAAATTGTTTGGAATGCTAAGTCCTGAGTTGCTGTTTTTATGAATCCAGCAGGTTGAAACGGGTTGTGGAACGGCCAAGCAAACCATTTCCCCTAACCGTTCCAATTGTAGTATGAAACTAGTAATGTGAAACAGTTAGGAGAACGGCCACATCAGGCCATTCCCATGGTCGTTCCCTTTGTTTTGGTGGCCTAAAAACAAAATAGTTCACGAAGTGAATGATCTAGAAAGGGTGCTCTAATGATTAAAATACTTAAGGAAACTGTATGTGGCATGGCAACGGTGAGCCATTACGCAATTTAGGTGTGAATACAGCATTGTGTTCCACGAGCACACCCGTCTTAGCCGAAGGTTCCCTGTACCCTAGCTTAACAACACTATGGTTCACTTACTGAATATTTTTATGTACTTACCTTTGTTTTGCTGTTGAATGTGTGTAGAGTGACAGGTATTAGTGATGGGACTATATGATCGGCGAGGTTAAGCGGCGTGATACTGAAGGTTGAGCTCCTAGTTTTGGGTTGTGTGAATGTTGTATGCCTGCGAGCATTTAGCATAAATGAGATATACTAACATGGCATACAAACCGTTTTCCATTGCTTCTGCATTTCAAATTATTGTTTGGTGTATGGCATTTGTTAATGTGTTTGAAAAATGAATTATCTAGTTATTCTCTCTCACATGATTTATGTTTTAAAAGAGAAAAAATGGTGCAAAAATCATTGTTTATTCGAAAATAAAATTAACGATTTTAGGGTTCATATGTCAAAAATCATTGTTTAATAGTAGATTTTTAGGCATATTTTAGGTCTAAGAACTCTAATGTAAGACTTGCACATGAGAACTCCAAACTATGTAGTTGTTCTCATTGAAAGATCTAACTAGAGACCATGTTCTAGACATGTATCCATGATTTTTATTGGCATCCCATGTCCTCGTGTTCCGTAGGAAAAAACCCTCTCTAAGTTATAAAGAGCATGCTAGTATTAATTCATCTACTAATCCTTATATAATAGTGAGTGATTATGGATGTTTAGAAAAAATAACTCTCTTTAAAGGTCCTACAAGCGTATACATCACATATGCCAACTTAAACATCGAGATACTCAATGATTCTATTCTCTCTAAGAGCGCATTCAAGATAGAAAAATAGAATGAATCAACGCAACTATGAATATAATTAAACAATTCGTGGGGCTAGGGCTACACCAAAAAGTTTTTATTTATAACACTCTATTTGATCTTAGAATCTATCAACTTAAGTGATAATTTTTGAATATTCGTTTGGACTTAGGATGTGATCAGGACTCTATAATACCATTTATTTACTGTCATACAAAATTTCGAATGGAACCAGAATGATTTGAATCATTTCTAAAACAACACAAAAATTCCCTAATCCACAACCCTTGTCTACACACTTTCTTGGAATTATGATTTGGAAGGTAATTTTCTTAACTACTATATAGGAATAGCCTATATAACCTTCAAGAGCAAATCAAACATGCCATAAAAGAAGCTACTTGTACGTGACCTTACGCTATGCTCACATACACATGGTACTCCGTTACGGAAAGGTCGAGTGTTAGATCTTCAATACTTCCATGACAAAGAGAGGCTTAGTAAGAAAAATATGAAATAAATTTCTCACCTATGGAGGCTAAAGCTTTTTGCCAAGAAAGTGTTTAAAGCAAGAGGAGTATTCCCTAGTTCCATTATAAATTTATTTCGTATTTTTATGCAACTACCAAATAAAATTTAACCTAGCTATGTGTTATTTGACCTTCGAGAAAAGGTTCATCGTTCCTTCTTTCAAGCCTTCACTCACTTCTTTGTTCCTAAAAATTTGAATATTTCAAATGTTAGAACATCCATAGCCAGCACTAGTACTAATATGGTAGAAAAAGTTTAAGCTCAAAAACTTAAATATCCAAAATGGACACCTTTGTTCCATTCTTCTTTTCTTCTTCCTTGAAAAGGCTACAATCTTTCCTGAAATGACCAATTTTGTTTGCAATGAAAGGGTGCTCTCACTCTCTAAAATCTTTGGCTTCCTTGCCTTACGAGGAAGAGAGAGATTGAGTTTCACTCCTACTAGGCTTAGGACCTTTGGGTTTTGATTTCCACTTTCCCTTCTTCTTCTTCTTAATGTGCCCTTTTGAACTATAAGTATCGAACTCGTATTTTGTAACTTAATTTCTTCTTTAGTTCTTATCAATCTGTGTAGCCCCATCACTGATTTAGATATTCATTATATATTATACTACATGATGAACTGATTGTATGCTTCAGGTAAGGATCCCAAAATTAGATGTGTAGCTGACTCTCTAGGAACTTTTACTTCCAATCTTCTAAGAAAATCAAGATACCCTTTCATTTTTAGTATGTGGGCATTAACCAAAGTACCCAGAGTCATCCTACAAGAGACAAGATATTTTATGGTAGAAAACCTCTCAAACCAAGCTTGATTTTGAAACATGAGTTTTAAGTTCATTATGATCTCATATGCCTCTATATTCTCAAAATTTTTTATCGTTCGGGACTTATAGTGTCAGCATAAGATATATGATATCGTTAGAATTATTCATTGTGGTCTCATAGGCTTCCCTTTGGACTGTAGTTGCATTCCTAACTGGCTCAGAGGGAATAGGGCCATCCAATACATAGAGTTTCTTCTCTTGTTTAGTAAATCCTTAAATTTTGAGCCTAATCTAAGAAACTATATTCGATAACATTTTTGTTTTTGAGAATCAATCACAAAGTCAAGGTGTTTGAGTTATTTGGTTATGTCATTATTCAACCTATAAAATTACAACCAACATTTATTTAAGTCTTAAAAGGGTCCCCTAGATCCAAACTAATATACCTTTAAATAATTTGTTAACAATTAAGTGGGACAAGATCCAGTTTTTACAACAATGCCCTAGTCAAGTTGAGCTTGTACACCTAGAAACTTAGGTAGGGTAACACCCAATCATACCTGATGCACAATTCTTGGATTAAATGGGCTAACAAGTGTAAGTGTTAAACACAAAAACCCATTTCATGTTACCAAGGTCCAACCTTACCTTTCCATATTAAGTCTAAACCACATTCATAACCCACGCTTCATCAGAAAAGAAGGGTTGTATTCTAATCCTTACCTAGGTATGTGACTAACATTTGATATGCTTGACGTCTTTCAAATTGGGAAGGCAACTTTATGATTTACTATTTCTAGGGATTCAATTTAATTATAACTTTTATAGTATACGCTTTGTCATTCATGTATACATATCATATATATATCATACATAAAAGTAAACATGAAAAACATGGGAAAAATCCTACAACTAAGTCTAGCCTAATAGCCTTGTCGATTTCAAGCTTGTGGGCTCTAACTCCAGATGGTTTTAGGCTCTCCACTCTAGTTTAGCAGGCTTTAAATGTCATGACATGTCATCTTCTTTCTCACAATACTATGGTAAGTACTTAAAAAGAAATTTACAATAATCCTTAAAAGGCACACATGCCCTATTTAAATTACAAAACCCTAGGCCTTTGAATGCGCAATGTAAAATCATTCATCACATCAAAGTAAACATACACAAAAATAAAAATTCATGGATCACACAAAGTTCAGATTTAAATTAATCCAAGCCTTATTAAAGAAATCATGTTTATGGGCTAATTAGGGTTAAACCTCATGGCGGGCTTAGACCAAGGCTCAACATGCTTATTGAATGAACAATGTTCTAAAAACCCTAACACATTCTAGATGTCCTTCGTGCATATGGACAATAAAGCAAAATTTTCAATTTGCCAATTTCAACAATATGTTACATATATGCATAACTATCAAAATTGAATAACATATGTAATAACATAAATTAAACACATAGGATATGTTAAACATATATAAAGACAAATGAATGCACTCAAGGAATTAATCAAGAATCAACTTAGCACACATACATGAAAACAATGCACATACTTAGCACTAAAATTTGCTACAATGTCTAAAATATTTTATGTGTTATTAAACTAATTAATACACACCATAAACAAAATTTTATCATTGAAAACACTTCTGCTCTAGAATGATTTTACCATTTTCAATCAATCAAAACTTATTTTTATTGAAATAATACATGTAATAATCAAACTAATCCTTTTAAACCCCAATCAGCCAAGTTTTTAAAACCACAATAAAATTAATCAACATTTTAATTATAACCATAACTAATTAAAATTCATAATTACATCCTTAAAAATTATTTAAACATATTAAAACAACTTCATTTGATTTAAAATCGTTTTTATATCCTATCATACAAGTCTAGGTCATAAGAACACCAAAACATTCAATAAATATGTAGATTATGGTCCATTAGGGTTTAGGCTACTCTTGATTCTTTAGGTCAACCTCTAAATCTCTCTAAAAAATCTTAATTCATTTATGAAATTTGATTTAACAACTAATTTACCATACAAACTCGTTCACATGTCTATTTAACCAAAACAAGTTCATAACAAGGCAAGTTGTCACATTAGAAGTCATATACGATCAGCATAGGTTTCGGCCGCGAAGGAAAAATCAAATCAGCAATTAAATATCATTAAACTACCCTAATTCAGTTTATAATCTTGATTTAAAACCCATATAATCATCAAATAATGTAAACAAATCAAAACAGCCCATGTGGCAGTTTTTAGAATTTTTCAGCATTGTTTTGGAGGATGACCGATCATGTAGTTATTCTAAAGTACAAAAACATATGCATAGTCAAGCAAGATAGATCTGATACCCATGCATGTTTTTGTATGGCTTTCAAAACAATTTATGCAGCGGAATAGTTAAGAAAATTGATCAAGAACATCTAAGACAAAATCCAAGACCAATATCCATGCATCATGTGCGATAATTAACTTAACTAGTTTTGTCATTCGTACCTCAAAACCTTGTGTATAATGATTTGAAAGGTGATTTTTTGTAACAACATTATAGGAACAGCCTATATAACCTTCGCAAAAAATAAAATGTACTTCAAAAGAAGCTACTTGTACTTGACCTTCCTCTATGCTCACACACACGCGGCTAGTCCTTTACGTAAAGGTTGATATCTAGCTCTTCAATACTTCCACGAAAATGAGCAGATTAGTAAGAAAAATATGAAATAAATTTCTCACCTATGGAGGCTAAAAATTTCCGCCAAAAAAGTGTGTAAAAAACAGGAGTATGCATTCTTATTTATAGGCACGACCAGGAGAGAAAAAAAAGGAGAAATCAAGGAAAGATAAAATTCTTCTTCATCTTGAACTTTATCCTTATCTTAAAATCTTATTTATAACTTATCCTTACTTATATTTGGATTTGATTAGAGTTTAAATCAAATTTAAAATCATCTTCTAATCCTTATCAAATTAGCATTTATAAGACAAGTATAAGAGATGGATAAAGCTACAGTTTTTGGACAACCTTTGTCCTAAACTTGATCCTCTCTTCCTTATCCTTAAATCTTTGTCTTGATAATATGTTAATCTAATTAATAACTTATTATTAAATGGTCGTGTATCCTACAACCTTTAATGTAAGAATTATATAAGGCATGGAACAATCATCCTTATTTATTAATTTCTTTACTTGATATTCCAGTGACTTCTTCTAGATAAAAAATGAAACTCAGCATTTCATTTGTTTATGGCCACACTCTTTTCAGTTCATTGATCAAGTGGCTTAGGGAATTTTCTCTTTTCTCGATAGTGGACAATCCGTTCACTTCTCTTATGCTCTTTAACATGAACCAATGCATGCTTGATTATAACCATATTTTTCACCCTTTTATAGTCACGTTAGGCATATGTCAAATTGTACAAAAATGCAACTAAGACTTCATAGAGATTTTTGGTCCAAGAACTCCAATGTAAGACTTGCACATGAGAACCACCTATGACTTTGAACCATGTAGTTGTTCTCATTGGCAGATCTAACCAAATACCATGTTTTAGACATGTATCCATGATTTCTCACCGACATGCCATGTTTTTTTCTAGGACCCACTAAGTCAGAAAAAGCATGCTAATCTTAATCCATCTAATATTCCTTATTTAGTATTGACTGACTAAGGATGTTTAGAAAGAAATCTCTCGCTTCAAAGGTCCTACAGGCATATGTACCATATGTGCCAACTTAAGCATCGAGATACTTAATCATGAGAATTCTTTCTAAGAGCACATTGAACAAAAGAAATATAGAATGAGCCGATATATCTATGAATAAAATCAAACAATGCTTGGGCCTAGGGCTTACGCTAACAATCTATATATGCCCATTAGGTCCTTGTAACCCATATTATGTCTTTGCGTCCTTATGCCCACATATTATATTACGACATCTTTTTACACCCTCTGGGTCCCTATACCCACATTTTAATTTATGGTGTTCATATATGCTGAAAAATCCCAAACTAATTACCCTATTAATCATGTAATTAGCCTTTTAATTAGCCTATATTGACTGTATATTTTAAAAAAATTTCTTTTAAAAATATTTCATATTAATTTATTTAATACCTATAGTGTTACACACAATTTATACTAGTGCAACATGACCCATAGGCATGACCCGATGTTCACTAACCTAATTCTTGTGTACCTATAATACGTTAATTGTATTATAAAACACAATCGACAAGAATAAGCTGATTATGAAAATAATACTGTAGAATGATAACACAACTCGATAAACAAATTATGTATAGTACTCAATCAATTCTAATAAGTATAACTTCCATAATTAGTTAGTCCTCAAGAGCCACTATTAATATTTGTAATGAGTCTATTAATTGTCAACCATCTGTATATAATATTATCAATAAATCAAATTTAATTAATCTATTCATACAATTAATAAAAAATCATATAAACATACTATGTTATTATCATCTATTCATTCATCATATAAACATCCATATGGATTTAAATACAATATGCACATGCTCCTATTTCTAATACCATCTATGACAAGAGAGAGAAGATCTAGAATTCAACTATCCAATCACTCATGCTATCTATCTTCTTTATACCTGAAACAAAATATGCACAAATGGAACTTTATGAGTTGTGAACTTAATGAGTAATCAATATAATTAAACTAGTTTATTTCATATTTCCTTCTAATATTTCTTTAATTCTATTTACACTTTTATACCATATAAATATTTCCTTGTATTTCTGTCACAACATTTCATTCATTCGTATGCATATGCTTCCATTTTGATTATACAAGTAAATTTATATTTTCTGTTATTAATGTTCATCACACAAAGCACTTCGACTATCAGCATCGTAGCATATGTGCAACCCCTACATTCCATATCAATAATTCCACACTCTAGCAGTTCACTTATAATTAATATTTTCTAATTAATTGCACACAATTAATATGACATATTCTTTAATTATCTTTTCTTTAGGTGATCACACATATAGCTATAAATAAAAGTGAGCCTAATCCTGGATATCAATTATATTCAGAGCTCCCCTAGACTCCGATCCTGATACTGTCATCTAAATTAATCATCCTATAAATATAATCAATAATCCTATCTATTGATTTTCTATAGAAACCAATATTTAAGAATTAAACTTAAGAATTTAATAACTAATCTTACCTCTAACCTTATGTGCTGATTTGTATCGTCTTTTTATGATTTGTATTTGAGTTTCTCTCAAAATCTCTCATCTCTCACTCTTTCACCTCTCTCACTATTTCTTGATCTCTCACTCGCTTTATTCTCTCACTATGCTCTATTTCCTTTCTCTTTCTATTTCAAATTTAAAGCCTTACTTTTCATTCTCATGCTTAGTAGACTATGCCAAACTTTCAATACTACGCATGGTCATCGTGGTTATGAAAGAAAAGGAACCTAATTAATCCCATTTCAATTATAACCTAACAAAATGAATGTGTGCACTATAATGTTCAATACAATAGTTTGGATGACATGTAAGCAAACAACCCTAGTGCACAACCCACCTCAGTTCTTCAATCTTTTTAGCTGAGTCGGAGCACCAAAAAGCTTCACACCTTCACGTCCAAAATATCCCCTCAAGTCCCTGCCCACACTGTAGGCATAAAACGTAGTGAGTTACGAGACTTAGTAAACAACACTTACCAAAATGGACAACATTCCTTGTTTCAATTTATTCATACACATTTCATTTCATATGAACCACAACGTCCTACAAAATTTCATGTTACATCATTTGTTAATCAAATCGTAATTAAACACTCGAGAAAAATTCAGTTCCAAAATCATAACCATACTTCAACATTTAGAAATCAAAGATACACACGTGATCAACACCGACTACACGTGGTGATAGGCGACTACGCGTTGTCGTTACTACACCGCCTAGTTTTGGTGTCAGCAAACTCGTGGCGAGGCAAGGTACGCGTGATCGTGACGAGCACACATACTTTGCTGCCACCCCACTTGGATCCTGGATTCTCTGGCAAAACACAAGAACAACACTACACACTTGTAAGAACTATTTTCAAAACCAAAACCTATAAACACATACAACCAAACTTACTTGATTCAACTCATAACCTCATCTCCTTCACAATTCACAATATTAACCACACTCAGCTTTTATCTAATCAATAATAAAGCATACCATCTGACCTCCCAAATGGCCTCTTTCGGGGAGTGGAAACTCCATTTCACGTTCACCATCGGAATGTCTTTGTTCCTTAGCTTACGAACCATCCGATCTAGGATTTCCACTGGTTCTCCTTATATGTCATATCATCTGATATCTCCACTTCAAGTTCCTTAATCATATGGCTGGGATTTGATTGATACTACCTCAACATTCTCTCGTGAAACACATTATGTAGTCGAGAAAGCTCATCTGGTAATCGTAGCTGATAAGCTAAGGGTCCTACTCATTTCACAATCTCATAAGGGCCAATGAACTTTGCGCTTAGCTTTTCGCTCTTTCCAATTCGCAGAACTCCCCCCTAGATGACACATTCAAGAACACTTTCTCACCTACCTCATAAGTGATTTCCTGCCGATGTTTATCAGTGTAACTCTTCTGACGGTCTTGGGCAGTCTTAATACATTTCTTAATCACCTGAACTTTCTCCACTGTTTGTTGCACCAATTCTGGGCCTTCCATCTGTCTCATCCCTTTAACATCCCAAAATACTAGACTTCTACATTTCCTGCCATATAGAGCTTCGTATGGTGCCATTATGATGCTGGAATGATAACTGTTATTGTACGCAAACTATATCAATGGAAAATGCTCATCCTAGTTGCCTCTAAACTCCAGAATATAGGCTCTCATCATATCCTCCAGGGTTTGTATTGTTCTTTTTGACTGACCGTCAGTTTAAGGATGAAAAGTTGTACTAAATTTAGTCTAGCACCCATAGCTTCCTGCAAACTACCCCAAAAACGTGAAGTAAGCTAAGGATCCCTGTCAGAGACAATGGAAATGGGCATTCCGTGAAGTCTCACCACTTCAGCGACATACTTCTCCGCTAGTTTATCCAGAGAATCATCCTGCTTGATTGCCAGAAAATGTACAAATTTTCAATCTGTCCACAATCACCCATACTGCGTCGTGATTCCAGAATGTTCTGGGCAATCTAACCACAAACTCCATAGTTATCCACTCCCATTTCCACTTTAGAATAGCTAAGGAATGAAGCTTTCCAGTTCGAGCTTAGTGTTAAGCCTTAATCTGCTGACAACTCAGACATTTTGCTACAAATTCTTCTATTTCTTGCTTCATACCCAGCAACCAATATAGCTGTTTCAAGTCTCTGTACATCTTGAAGAATCTGCTTCATGCAAGATTTCCTCTTTCAATTCTAAAAAATCCAGCACATATAATCTCTTCCCATAATGGAGAATTCCCTGTTCATTAAGCACATAGCAGGTGTCCCTTCCTAGTTCCACCTTCTTCGTAGCAAGTCTCAGCTTCTCATCTTCCATCTGTTTCCATTATCCGCTCTCTAAGTATCGATCTCACTGATATGTTTGCTAGCAATCCCTCTTCAATCACTTGGAGTTTTAATCACAATTTTTGCATTGCAAACAATGACTCCACATTGTATGCAAGAACATCTCCCTTCACCAGTGATTTCCTACTTAAAGCATCAACCACCACATTAGCCTTGCCCGGGTGATATTCAATCGAACAGTCATAATCTTTTAGTAGTTCAATCGACCTCCGTTGTCTAAGATTCAGCTCCTTCTAGGTAGTAACATACTTCAAACTTTTAGGATCAGTGAAGATCTTGAAGGTTTCTCTGTAAAGATAATGCCTCCAATTCTTTAGAGCATGAATTATTGTTCCAAGTTCTAAATCATGCGTCGGGTAATTCAGCTCATGTGGCCTTAACTTTCTAGATGTGTACGCAATAACTTTACCATTCT
>CANYCX011565093.1:0-10965 GCA_948193385.1 Breynia disticha f. nivosa | reverse complement strand
TATTCCACTCTGCTTACAGCTGCCTTGCGAGCAGAGAAATCCCTGAATAAGGAGAAATCTTCTGAAATTCAGAAAGATAAACATGTTGAGAGCTCCAGTGGTAAGGATGATAGTATTAAAGATTCTGAAAAGACTAAATTGAGGAAGGTTGGCAGTACAGGAGTGAACTCAAAAGGGGAACAATGTTTTAAGTCAATGGAGAAAAGTAGCACTAAGAAAAAGAGACATTCTAATATAATTTGCCACTACTACCATAAGAAAGGGCATAAAGTTAGAGATTGTTATCAGAAGATGAATGATGAGGCTAGAGCCAAGAATGTTCAAAGCAAAGTAGTGGAAAAATCAGAAAGTGTTGCTAGAAGCAGGGGTCGAGGAGCTTATTCTGGGAGAGCAGGATCTCATGCTCAGGGTCCCCGTGCTCCACAGCCATTAGTCACTGCTGCCTCACAAGCTAAGGCGTATGCCATTTCCAGAATAGAGGCAGTGAAAGATCCTAATGATACCTCTGATATAGTTTAAGTTTATATTTATTCAAAAATGAACTTTGAAAGATTTGGCGTCACACCAGTCGACCTATAAACCCTCCAGTAGCCTTTTTCCTCTTTCATCACCATTTTTTTTCTTATCAATCCTAATTTCCCAAGTGAGGTAAGCACCAATTGACCACTTTGCTGTACTTAATGTACATGAATGCATAATGTGATGACAAAATATCATGTATATCAAACCTATAAACACATTATATAAAATTCTAATCACACATGCCAATTCTCATTTTAATATTATTAAATGTATCTTCCTTCAATGGTTTTGTGAGTATGTTAGCCAATTGATCATTACTAGGCAAAAATTTTAGACATACATCACCATTAAGATAATGATCATGCAAGAAATGATGTCTTATTTCAATATGCTTAGTCCGACTATGCAATATTCGGTTTTTACTTAGGCTTATAACACTTGTATTATCACAATAAATTGGTACATTTTTAACATGAATGCCATAATCTAAACGTTGATGTTTAAGCCAAAGTACTTGTGCACATACACTCCCCGTTCCTACATATTCTGGTTCAGCCGTGGGGATTGTAACATTAACTTGCTTTTTGCTTACATTGATATCAAAGATGCACCAATGAAATGACATGTACTGGTACTGCTCTTCCTATCATTGCTACAACCACATGATCAGCATCACCATATGCATACAAGTCAGATGCATCATAACTAGGACACCAAAATCCATGATCAATAGTATTAATAATATATCTAAAAATGCATTTCAAACAACCAAATGAAATATCCTAGGACATCATTGAAATCTAACACAAAAGCAAGTGAAAAATATTATATATGGTCTAAATGCAGTTAAGTATAAAAGAGAGTAAATCATACCTCTATATACCTTTAGATTCACATCTTCTTCATTCTCATTTTTTCTCCAATTTGAGGTTTGAAGCCATAGCAGTCTTAACATGCTTGCATCTTTCCATCTTCAACTTTTTGAGAAGCTCTTTAGTGTACTTACTTTGATGGATGAAGATCCCCTTGTCTAGTTCTTTGAATTGTAGTCTAAGAAAGGACTTTAATTATCTCATCATGCTCATTTCGAGTTCACCTTTCATAAACTCACTAAACTCATTGCACAATGATTGGTTAGTAGCACCAAATACTATATCATCAACATATATTTAGCAAACAAGCATTTCTTTCTTACTCTTTTAACAAACAAGGTGTTATTTACTTTGTCCCTAACATAATTATTTTGAGTCAGAAAGCTACTTAACTTCTCATACCATGCCCTTGGAGCTTGTTTGAGTCTACACAAGGCTTTTTTGAGCTTGTACACATATTCTAAATGATCCACATCTTCAAAACTGGGAGGTTGTTTTACATAGACCTCTTCTTGAATGTATCTATTCAGGAATACACTCTTCACATTCATTTGATGAAGCTTGATTTTACTATGTGAATCAAAGGCGCATAGAAGTCAAATTGCTTCTAGTTTAGCAATCGGAGAAAATGTTTCTTCATAATTAAGTCCTTCTTCTTGGTAGAATCCTTGAGATATCAATCCAGACTTATTCTTCATCGGTTCTCCAAGTTCATCCCTTTTTATCTTGTTCACCCATTTCACTTCTACTGTGGTCTTCTCTTTGGGTGAAGTTACAAGTTCCCAAATATTGTTCTTCCTGAATTGATTCAACTCCTCTTGCATAGCCATCACCCAATGTTCATCACCGAGAGCTTTCTTAATGTTCTTTAGTTCGATTAAGGATAGAAAAGCCAAATTGCTCATATGCTCATTGAGTTCTCTCCTTGTTCTAACTCTATTTCTAATGTTTCTAATTACTAGCTCCATAGAGTGATTCCTCACATTGGCCCATGTAGTTGCATTTGAGGTTTGACCAACCTCTCTATCATCAAACTTCTCATCCATTAGCTCTACCTCATTTACAATCTTTTCTACTTTTTATACTCCTTAGTCAACACCTACATCATCAAAAGCACATACCTTTCTTGGGTGAAAATAGATCATCAAATTTAACATGAATGCTTTCTTCAACAACTCTAGTTCTATGGTTATAGACTCTATATACTTTGCTAGTAAGTGAATATCCTAAAAATATTCCTACACTGGATTTCTCATCAAATTTACCTAAGTTAACTTTTCCATTGTTATGAATGAACACTTTCCAACCAAATGGATGAAAATATGAAATGTTAGGCTTTTTACCTTTCCATAGTTAATACAGAGTTTTGAGCTTGTCTCTCTTTAAATTAACTCTATTAATGACATAACAAGCCGTGTTCATTGCTTCCACCAAAATGACTTTGGTAGTTGATATTCATTGAGCATAGTTCTACTCATCTCCTCTAAGGTCTTATTTTTCCTCTTAACTACTCCATTTTTTAAGAGTTCTTAAAGATTAGAAGTTGTATCCAACTTCATAGTTGTCACAAAGGTTTTTGAACGACTCACAATTGAATTCCCCACCATGGTTCGATCTTATTGCTACTTTCATTTTGGACCAACCTACACCACTTGGAAATCTCATGGAAAACATCATTCTTATGCACAATGAATCTTACCTAAATAAATCTAGAAAAATCATCAACAATTACAAATGCATAATTAATCAACAATTACAAATGCATACTATTTTCCACTTAAGCTAGCATGCCTAGATGGTCCTATTAAGTCCATATGAATCAACTCAAGTACTCTAGTAGTTGTTATTTCTATTTTACCTTTAAATAATCCTCTCATATGCCTACCTTTCATACATGGCTAACAAATATGCTCTTTAGAGTGTTTTAATCTAGGCAATCCTCTAACAATTTCATTCTTTGTGAGTTTTGATATCAATGGTAAAGGAGCATATTCTAATTTTCTATGCCATAAAGATGCATTGTCATCAAGACTTACCAATCATTTTTCATTAAATGAGGCATCATCATGCAAGTTCACAATGTAAGTATTTCCAAGTCTCAAGACAACAAAAGCAATTCATTCTTTGATACAATGAAATGTGTATATTAATATTTTACATCATACTCCATCTCACATAATTGGGAAGCAATCAAGAGATTATGTTTAAGACCATTAACCAAGAGTACATTGAAATGGTTGGTAAAGGTTCCTTACCCACTTTACCAATACCAATGATTCCACCTTTGTTATTATCTCCAAAGGTCACATAATAATGTTTCTTTGGTTTGATGTCCATAAACAAGATTTTATCTCCACTCATGTGCCGTGAACATCCACTATCCACATACCATGTACTAGGTGGAGCCTTCAATCTTCTTGGTACCTAAAAAAGAAATCACTTTTCTTTTCATTGGTACCCAATCCATCTTGTGTTCTTTTGAGTTAGCCATGTGAACCATGTTAGGTATTATGGTTCCTTTCACAACCCAAATCCTCTTTACTTTCATGCATGTTCTCAAACTAATACAATCATAAGTGTTATGTCGTATTTTTAAGCATCTATCATAATTAGGAAAAACACTTTTCACATTCTCAACTTTACTAGCTTTTACAAATTTAGTCATCAAGTATGAATTCTTGTTATGTGTATCGAAACCAAGTCCATTCTTAGAGATAGAATACCTTTCCAAAGAAAGCAATTCTTCAAATGTTTCCTTCCCACTAGTAAACTATCCAACCATATATGAAAATTCCTTTTTCAGCCTACCAATTTCATTGGTTAATTCTTTTTTTCCAATTAAGCAAGTTTCATGCAAAGCATCCATAGTTACCTTGTGCTCAATTTCATTAGTCTCATTTAGTTTCTCACACAAGACATCAATATCCAGCATAAGTTTCTTATTTTCTTGCTTAAGTCTCTTGTTCATCTTAAGCACATGTTAAAATCATGTTGCCATTTCATGTAGGAATCATGCAAATCACTTTCAAGTAAGTCATCATCATCACTCAACTCAAATGAAAAGTTAGAAGATACCACATCCTCATCATAAAAAAAGTGATGGCTTTTGATCATAAGAGCTAGGTTAGTCTCTTCATTCCTTTGCTCTTCCCTTTCATCATCACTCCAAGTAGCAATGAAAGATTCCTTCTTCTTCTTCTTCTTCCTTTTATCATATCCTTCATTGGATTAATGTTTTGATGATGTCCAAACCTTGCATTCCTTAGTATAATACCCCTTCTTGCCACATTTGAAGCAACTACATCATTTGTGTTATTCCTCTTGTTATCTCCACTATTTCTTCTTTAGTTATTATTGAAATTCCTTTTATCATCTTATTATTGAAATTCCTTCACTTAGCTGTTTTCTTCTAGATCTCATCAAGTTCTTGAATTTCCTCAAGTTACTAGCATAAAGTGCCATTTCCTCATCATCTTCTTATTCTTCATGTAGGTCACCATCACATTTTTCATAAAGAGATAAACTTTCTTTCATAGCAATGTTTTTCTCCTTAGGTTTTGATCTTCAACCTCTAGTCTTTAATATAATCTTAGAGTTGATCAATGACCCAACCAATGCATTGAATCCCAAAGTATTGAGATCCTTTGATTCCATAATGGCAGTGACTTGAGAATCCCATTCCTTAGGAAGTGATCTAAGAATCTTCTTGACTTGCTCACTATCACTCATGGTCTTTCCCAAGCTACTCAAATCATTCATAATTTCTTCAAACCAATCGAGCATGTTGTTGATAGATTCTCCATCTTGTATGTTAACCATTTCATACTCATGGAGCAACATATTGATCTTGGTCTCTCTTACTTGATTGGTTCCTTCATAGGTGACATTTAATCTATCCCACATGTCCTTTGAATTTGTGCAAGAACCCATGCAATTCTTCTCTTTAGTGAAAAGTGCATAAATAATGAGTTTCATGGCCTTACCATTGATGTAGACCTTATCCCAATCTTCATCATTATACTCAAGTTCATTCTTCATATCACCATTGTCATTCCTTGGAACATAGGGACCATAATCATGACCTTCCAATACTTCATTCATTCACAGATGATGTGTATCTTCATGTGGTTCTTTCAAGATGAGAAGTTTGACCCATTGAAGAAGGGAGGACATTTAGGATTGACACAAAATCACCAAAGTTCGTTTGTGCCATTCTTGGATCTTCTACTCAAAGATGTTAAGCCTTCAAAGATGAACACCTTGCTTTGATACTAATTGCAGAGTCCAAGCAACCACTAGAAAGGGGGTTTGAATAGCTGTTATGGGAATGGCTGAAATTTTAAATTTTTGCAAATCAAAAGTGTAACGACCTAAAATTTCACTTAATAAAATTTTAAATAATATATGTAAGAAATTAAGCATAAATTTTTTGCGAATTATAAAAATAATAATTTAGTGAAGGATATGAGAATTAGTTAGAAATAATTAACAAGTTAGAAGAAATAGTAATCAGGGTTGTTTAGATGAGCGGAAAGGACGAGACTTATGTAGATGGTTAAGCTCAGAAACCCTAACCATCATCGAATCTCACAGAATCTTGGTGTTTGGGAGTTTCAAAATCTGTCAGGAATCCGAATTTGGTAAGATTTCTTGTGTGGAATTCTTGAAATCCCGTTTTTTTTACCTAACTTTCTGAAGTAATATCTCTTTCGTATAAGCTCCAATTTGAGCAAATAAAGGCTCGTTGGAAAGCTTAATAGATGTACTATCCATTAGTAACCATTTTTTGGGGTTAATTTGTGAATTAGGTGTCCAAAATCAGTGTTTGAAAGCCTTCATATCAAAGTGACGAGTTTGGGTTTCCTAACCCTAGGTCAGTTCCAAGTTTCGTTGCTTAGCTAAGATTCTTTGGGTCTTATTGAGGTTATTCTTATAGTCAATTTCATTGGATATTAATCAATGTGAGAGAATTGAACTATGGTAGGAAAATGTGTAGGGTTTTAAATGTAAACTATAGGAAGGAGTATAGTAACAGTAGGCAGGAGCGTAAAAAAGTGTAAAATCGAAATTAGAGGAATTGGTGGAAACATTAATGAATGTTAAGGAAGAAATAAATAGGTAGGTAAAGGGGAACTTCTGATGGGAAAAAGAGATAAGAGACAAACATTTTAAGGAACATTATTAACTTATGATTTTGCATAGTTTTATGCATATATGTGATTGGTGTAATTCTTAATTGTTAATAGGAGGACCAAATCACGGCGAGGGTGGTTCTCACCCAGGTCATTAAATGAGTCTTGCGAGGTAAGTAACAAGAATGCAGCCATCCTTGTGTGCAATATGTTTGTGAACAATTTGGTTGTTATGATTGTGGTTTGGTTTGATGATGAGATTGGTTGTGAGAATGTTATGTTAGCTTGCTAATGTGAAAGTTTGAAATGTATGATGGTACATGATTGGTGCCTTGGTTGTGAATACCTGTTGCTTACTTAGTATGTCGATTGAGTGCTATTATGTTGAGCTTGTACATGTTTGTACAAGTGGTACTAATGTTTAAAGATTATGAAATCCTATGTGATTCAATGTTCTAGGTTGCTGATATGGTTATAACGGGAATGAATGCAATGGTTATTGCTCATATGATTAATTATGTGAATTGAAGAGTTGGAAGTTTATTGTCATCGATGAACGAGTTCCATATTGAAATATGGTATGCTGAATGGATTAAGGGCATGATTGATGACATAAGGTATACATGCTGCATTCATGCATTTGGGCTCTTAGTGAGCATATGACATTTAAAGAATAAAGGCTCTTGGTGAGCAAAAGAATTGATGAGGGAATGGTTATGGTACTTAGTGTGCAATATTTGGTGCTTAGTACACAATATTACGGGTAGTATATAAAACATGCTACACTGGGCATAATGGTTAAATATCCAATACACAGACATGTGTACGGATGTGTCAAGCCAAAACAGGGCGATAATGAGGCCAACATAGGGTGTAATATGGATATCCAATTCTTATAACCAAAACTCTCGGCCAGAAGGCTCGTTTGCAAACATCAACTTCTTGGCCAAAATAGGGAATAAACTAAAACTAAAGCGGATTGGCATGTAATTATATAAGTTTGCATTATGAGTCACATGTTCACATCATTATGTTCATTAATGTTGGACTTGGAATGAGAATATGTTAAATGGTTATTTGTTTGGGAGAATTGTGAATGTTTATATGGATTGGAAGGATTAAATTGATTAGGGTGGAATGAGCCATGTTGAATAATTTAATGTATTTGTTTATGAATTAATGAATGTTGAAATATGTGTTCTTTTGTAATGAGTTAAGTTGGTTTTTTTATTGGGATGTTAAGGTTTGATGGATTGATTAAGTATGGAAATGATGTTGTATGATTTTGAGTTTTTGCCCGGGAATCCAGGATCCATGCAAGGTGGCCACAAAATATGCGCACTCGCCTTGATCACGGGTACTTTGCAGCTGACCACGTGTTTGTCTGCTCCTAGACTACGCGCAGTGGTAGCGACCCTGCGTAATTCTTGACCACAGCGCGTAGTCCATGCTGACACCGTGTGGATCGCTGAGTGTTGCTTGGTTTTTATTAAGTTTGATACTTTATGTTCAAATGTATTAGGTGAATAATACATTTAATGAATTAATGAGCCATGTGGAATGAGAATATGTTAAATGGTTATGTGTTACTTTGAGATTTATGGTAAATAATGATAAAGTAACTAGGATTTTGCCTACATTGTGAATTGATTTGTGTGTAAATAAATAAATTGTGGATGTTTGTCCATGTCGATAAGTGTTGCTTATTGGGTCTCGTGACTCACGGTGTTTTATACCTGCAGTGTGGGTAGGGACCTGAGGAAACATTTTAAATAAGAAGGTGCAAAGCTTTTGGCCGCTCCGACTCAGATTGTAGATCGAAGAAGCTGAGGTGGGCTGTGTACTAGGGTTTTCTCTCTCCTGATTTCCAAACTCTTGTATTTGGAAATGTGTTGCAAACATTCATTTTGTAGGGTTATGTTTGAAATGGAACCAGTCTGGTTTCTTTTCATATATAACCTAAATCAACATTGTAAATTATTACTTTGTAATGAAAGATGTTATATAAGGTAATGTGCATCTTTGAATGTCTGAGGGAAGAGGTTGGCGACTAGATTTTAAAATTTCTATTTAACAAACTAATGATGCCCAAAATTTAAATATCACCTTAAGGAAATTTATATAATAATAACAGTTGGTAGTCGAATTTTGGGGGTCACAATTTGTGGTATGAGAGCCTAGGTTTTGTTAAGCCTCAGTTCCTGAAGTTATGGGTTTGAAAAGTCAATTTCTAAAATATGTTTTCAATGACATGCATGCTAGATTTTGAAAATGTATATTGTCCTTCATGATTTTTTTAATGGAGTTTTTTTTTGTTTTTCTGATTTTCCTTTTGAACATGATTTAGAAATGGAAGAGGGACAAGGAGAAAGTGCACACGCCGCTGCTAATTCTTTCGAGTCGATGCAATGAAATATTAATGCTCCTCATGCATGTGAGTAAGATCCTTCTAATCCTCAAGCACAAGTATGAGCTCAACCTCAAGTTATTCAACAACTCCTAGATCTTATAGGAGCAACTATGAGGGAGCAGATACCTTGAGCTCAGAGGTTGGATATCGTCAAAAACTATGAACATATTAGGAAGCTTGGAGGAAAGCCCTTTTCTGGCACTACTGATCCCTCTGTTGCTGAAGATTCGTTGAGGGATACAGAAAGGATCCTAAGGGGGATGAGTTGCACATCTGTGTAGAACGTACAATATGCAACCTCATTGTTTGAGGGGGAGGCAGTAAACTAGTGGGATATTGTCCCCAAAAGCTCGAATGAACCACTTACGATGACGTGGGATGCATTTTAGGCCATTTTTTCTGAGAAGTACACTCCACCAGTGCACATGAGAGAGAAGAAAGCTGAGTTTCTTAAGATGGAGTAGGGAGATCTCTCAGTAGCCAATTATGAAGTTAAATTCACTCATCTCTCTAGATATGTGCTGGAAGAGGTGGCAACTGAGGAGGCTAAGAGGGACAGGTTTGAGATGGATCTAAAGAGAGAGATTCATCTGCTGCTGGCCATACAACCTGCCAACTATTCAGCTTTGCTTACTGCTGCACTTAGAGCAGAGAAAACTCTAGGAAGGAGAAGCCTTCAGATGCCAAAAAGGAGAAGTAAGAAGGAACTTCTGGTAGGGTAAAAAGTTCCAGTACTCAGGGGTCTGGAGTGACCAAAGGTTTTAAGAAGCAGGGTGGCAGAGGAGCAAGCTCTGCTGAGAGATCTTTTCCTCGGCCTAGTCAGAAAAGTGGGTTTGATGGCTGGAAGAGAGCAACCCTCATCTATTACAATTGTTAGAGGCCAGGGCATCGGGAGCAGGACTGTTATAAGAAAAGATATGATGAGTCAAAAGCTCAACGTCCTCAGAGCAGTGTGGGAGATAATCAGACCCGTGTGGGAACAGAGGACGAGGTCCCCAATCTGGGAGGGCAGGATCACACGCCAGAGGCTCTAGAACTAACTAGTCATCAGCACCCGCAGGACCACAGGCCATAGTTTATGCCATATCTCAAGGAGATGTAGTGGATGACCTGAAGGTTATCTCTAATACGGTTTATATTTTGGGTTTTCCTATTTGCATGCTCATAGACTCTGGTGCGTCGTGTTCTTTTATTGATTATGACCATGCATTAAATTTTAACGTGGCGGTAGAGACTCTAAATGTGGAACTCATTTTTAAATACCTGTTTTCCTGATAAACAATATAAATTATAGAAATGATAATAAAATCAAATCTAAAATCAAATGAGAGAGAGAATTTAAAAGATCTATACACGCTATTTCATAAAACTCGGCCCAAACCTGTTTTCTTTCGTAAAACAAAACACTAGCAGAAGCAAAATAGTTTGAAAACATTCAAACTATAAACCTGCGTGTATATACAAAAATGTACAACATGTACAGATCCAAAATACAAAAATGACAACTGGAGCTCGACCTCTGGCATAAACTCGGAAAGCTCTAATGAACGCTGAAGTCCAGTGGCAGCAACTACCCACGATCTGCACAATCATGTAAACAAATCGGGGTGAGTATAAACAATACTCAGTAAGTATTCTAGCTTTTATCTCTTAAACATGATGTGCAGGGGAAAGTATATAATAGCACGAAAATGTGCGTATCTATCTTTTCCCTCGGCATCCCCGAATGCCAGAAAATTCAAACCTTTCATACATTTATCACAATAGCACACAACTCTTTAACAGCACACAACAGCACAATAGATCACACAGATAAAAAGTACAGTTAGCACACAGCAATCTATGAACCACATAGGTTCAACAATAGCAATCTCAATCATACATATACGAATATAATGTATGAAGTGCAATGAAATGTAATTTCACACAGAATGACCTGGGTATTATCCACTATCGCACACAGCAGTGGAAATCATCCTCTATCGCACACAGCAGAGGAATGAGCAATAAGGACCAGATCACACAGCAA
>CANYCX011564682.1:0-13544 GCA_948193385.1 Breynia disticha f. nivosa | reverse complement strand
TTTGGCTTGTGATTGCCTACGCAGAGTGTGCTTGTATGTGTTATATGAATGGAGTGTATGTTAACTTGGTATGCTTAAGGCATGAATGACCATATGTGTGGTTGAATAAGTTGTATGAATTGAACATAATCTTGTATGGGTATATTTTAATTTATGTGAGTTGCTTGGGAGTGGTTGTTATAGAGGGCCATGTATGAACATTATGCCTATGTGTTATGAATTATATGATGGAAAGAAATGTGTATGTTTGGTATGTATGATGTAAAGAGTGGAATGGTTTTAGATGTGAGTGTGGTGATGATTAGTTCATATGTATGAATATGGAAAGGCTGAGGAATGTGGAGGTTGATGTTTATGTGGTGATTTGAAATGTAATGAATTTTGTATGATGTTATAGTTTGGTTAGTACGTAAATTATGATTTGTATGTTGGTGGTTGAATAAAGTGTTAAGGAAGGATGTGATGAGGGTTAGAGTGGCAAATGCTTGAATTGTGTTTGTAAAATGCTAGCTATGTATGAGTTTGGTATTTGGATTAGTAACTAAGGAATGAGCGTAAAGAGGATGATAAGCAGTGATTATGTGAAATCCTATGTATATGTGCGATGCAAATGGAATTGTGCTTGTGATTTAATTTGCAAGTTTGATAATTGAAATGATTGGTTGCAATTGTGTTTGAATGTGAACAAATGGAAAATGGCATGTTTATAGTGGAGATAATTATGTGTATTGTTGGGAAAAAGGTGTCTTAAATGTATGGATTGAATTGTTGAGATGTTTGAATGCTGAAATGTTTGTTTAAGGTAGCAGGACTGAACGGCCAAGGGAACGACCAAGTCGGCTGTTTCCTATGGCTGATCCCTTTTTATAAGTGACCAGGGAGTGTGAACTGCCTGGCAAACGGCCAAGCTGGTCATTCCCCTTGGCCGTTCCCCCTGTGCAGAGTGTTAAATCGTGATTGTTGTGATATGTCTGACCTAGTATGTTTTGTTTATCGATTAATAGACTTAATGTATTATATTTGTGTGGAGGTTAGGCCGTGAAGGCCGAAGGTTCCCCTACGCATTCAGCATAACAGTTTTAGGGATTTGCTTGCTGAGTATTCTTTATACTCACCCTTGTTTTGTTGTGTATATGTGTGCAGAGTGACAGGTTTATGGGACGACTTTTCGGCAAGGCCAGCGGTGCGATGCTTTTTGAAGGTTTAGCTCCTAGGGTTTTGGTTATGTTTGTTTTATATGCCTGTACAATTTTAATGTAGACGAGAATCTCTAACATGACATGTAAACTATTTTCCAGTTGCTTTCGCGTTTTGACTCATATTGTGTATGGCTAACTCTAGTCTTTGGAAAAATGAATTGCGAACTTTATTTCTAGTGGTCTTCATTACATGTTTTGAAAACTTATGTTATCTCATCTTTTCTCTCTCATACGTAATCGTTTTAAAAAGAAAAAAATGGCATGAAATTTAAGGTTTATTTAAAATGAGCTTTCGGATTTTGGCGTCACAGTAAATGCAATTGATTTAGGGAAATTGTCCATTTCGGTAAGTGCTACTTATTGAGTTTCACAACTCATTTTGTTTTATGTCTGCCATATTGGCAAGGGCTTGAGGCATTACAGCGGAGGTGTGTAGATATTTTGCTCTTGCCGACTCATACGTAAAGAACCGAAGAACCTGGGTGGGCCGAGCACTATAGTTTGTTTTGCTCATATGTCATACCATTGTTGTATTGAACATTGTTAGTGCATACATTCCTTTTGACAAGGTTATGTTTGAAATGAGGTCTAATCATTTTCCTTTCTTGTATAACCCTAACAATTTTGTAAACAATATTCTTTTTGTGAAGTTCCTCATTTTAAAATCTTACATAGCCTTATTCAAGTAAATGAAAGATGTTTATTTAAATTGAATGTGCACCAAGGAAATTTTTCTTTTAAACTCATTACTTTAAATTCGTATTTTCAAAATTTATGATTTCCAAATTCGGGTACCACTCGTGAAAGACAAGAGTATATTAAAAATAAGTGGTAGTCAAATTTAGGGGTCACATGTTCCAAAGGAGTTATAATACTATAATATAAAGGATGAATAGAATGTAAATTAGTTGCATAGCATGCTTACTTAGGAGGAAACGAGACTTAAGAAATAAGGTAGTTATTCCATAAACCTTATAGGACATAAAGGAGCTAGAAAGAAGCCCTACAAACCTAAAGTTAAAGGTGTGTCAAAACTACTAAATGTTAATGGAAGCATCTTCTCCAATCCAAAAAACAAAAGGAACCAAAAGGTGTGAAATGTCATTTTTTGCAGAAAGTTTGGACACTTCCAGCGTGATTGTCCAAAGCGAAAGACATGATTTGAAAGGAAACGTAAGCCTAGTGCTTTTGTATGTTTCGAATCAAATTTAATAGAAGTTCCTTATAATGTTTGGTGGATTGATTTTAAATGTATCACTCATGCTACTAATGTGATACAAATATTCCTTACGACTCAAACCATAAAGCCCATTAAAAAGCTCGTGTTTATGGGAAACCGAGTCAAAGCTCTAGTTGAAACTTAATAAACTTTTGTCTGAATCCTTATTGACCTTGCATCATATTTTTGGTAGTAAACGTAGTTTGGAAAATGAAAGTTCTACTTATTTATTGCATAAACGATTGGGTAATATATCTAAATAAAAAATGAAAAGATTAGTAAAGAATGAAATCCTACCAAAATTGGATTTTATTGATCTTGGTATTTGTGTGGATTGTATTAAAGGAAAATATATCAAACACACAAATAAGAAAGTTGCCACAAGAAGTACATAACTCCTTGAAATAGTACACAACTATATATGTGGCCCTTTTGATGTTTCATCACTTAATAGAGAAAAATATTTTATTACCTTTATTGATGATTTTTCACGTCATGGCTATGTCTTTTGTTGCATGAGAAATCTCAATCAATAAATGCTTTAGAAGTATTTATAAATGTGGTTGAGAGACAATTAGATAGAACGGTGAAGATTATTAGAGATGATTGAGATGATGATTTTTTTTTGAATATATGATGAAACTGGCCAAAACCCTAGTCCATTTGCCAAGTTCCTTGAAAGTTGAGACATATGTGTGCAATACACAATGCTATAAACACCGTAATGAAATGGTGTTATAGAAAGCTGTAACCATACTTTGGTTAGGAGTATGTTAAGTCTATCTGCTTTACTCTTATCTTTGTGGATGTAAGCATTAAGAATTGTTGTTTATCTGCTAAATAGGGTTCCTAGTAAGGCAGTTTCAAATACTCCTTTTGAACTGTGGACATGAAGAAAACTCATTTTAACGAACCTGTATGTTTGAGGTTGTCAAGAAGAAGTATGAATTTATAATCCACATGAAAAGAAATTGGAGTCGAGATAGAATAGTTGATTTTATTATTTATCCAGAAAATTTTAAAGGATGTCAACTTTATGCCCAAACCATAGTACGAGACTTGTTGAAACTAGAAACGCTAGGTTCATTGAAAGTGACAACATTAGTGGGAGCATCATGAAACCACGAAAGGTATAGATTGAAGAAGTCAAATTGAAAATCCCTTGTCTATGACTTATTCTCAAACTTTGGTTCCTGTGAAATGTTCGATTTGTAAGCGTAGAAATGAATACACAAATGACAATACTCCACGTAATGAAATTGCTAATAATGAACTTGCAGTGAATGAACCACAAGAAGTAACATTAAGAAAATCTCAAAGAGAATGACGATCAGCCATTTCGAATGATTATTTGGATTATCTATAAGAATTGAAAAGTGGCTCAGGCGTAGATAATGATCCAGATTCATTTTCACAAGCCATGGAAAATGAAAATTCTATTGAATGGTTTGATGTCATGAAAGAGAAGAGATGAAATCTATAGAAACTAATGATGTCTGAGAACTCATAGAAATTCCTGAATGATGCAAAACGATTGGTAGTGAATGAATTTATGTAACCAAGTGCGAAGCAAACGGCAAAATCATGCGACAAAAGAGCAGACTTGTTGTCAAAGTTTTCACTCAGGAAGATGACATTGACTATAATGAGACCTTTTCTCAAGTTTCTAAAAAGGGCTCACTTAGAATTGTTTTGGCGTTAGTGGCTCATTATGATTTATAGTTTCACCAAATAAATGTGAAAACTTCCTTTCATAATGAGGACTCAGAAGAAGAGATCAATATAGATTAGTTTGAGGGGTTTGTAATGAAAGAAAAAAAGTACATAGTGTGTAAATTAAACAAGTCAATATATAGACTAAAATAAGCTTCTAGACAATGGTATCTTAAGTTCAATAATACCATCACTTTTTTTAGATTTAATGAAAACATTGTTGATCAATGTATATATCTAAAAGTAAATGAGAGCATGTTTGTAATTTTGTTCTATATGTTGATCATATCTTGCTTACTACTAATGATCTTAGTATGATGTATAGAACTAAGAAATTTCTTCTAACAACTTTCTAATGAATGTATTTCGGTGAGACATCCATTGTGATTGGAATAGAAATAATTTGTAATAGATCACAAGGATGAGTGGGAGTGTCTCAGAAAGTTTACATTAACAAAGTTGTAGAGAAATTTAGAATGGAAAAATGTTCTAGATTAAAACTTATAGATTTTCTCAAAAATGAATTGAAATATATATAAATGAATTGAAAGATTATATGTTCACTTATTAAAAATCTGATCGTTTAGAAGTGATTAGATACACAGATTCAGACTATTGCGGATGTAAAAACACAAGAAAGTCTACTTTTGACTATGTGTTCCTTCTTGTAGAAGGAGAAATTATATAGAGTAGTGTGAAATTGTCTACCATTGCTACATCTATTATGGAATTAAAGGTTGTAGCATGTTTTGAGGCTAGAATTAAAGGCTTATGGCTACAAAACTTTATTTCAGGACTTGGAACTGTTAACAATGCCAAGCCGCTGAAAATTTATGTGATAATTCTTTAGCAGTTTTCCTTGTAAGAAATGACAAGTATTTTAAAGGTGCAAAGAACATGAAGGTCAAATACATGGCCATTAAAGAAGTAGTTAAGAAACAAAGTATAACACCCTGGAAAATGAAAGAAATAATCTATTTGGAAAATAGATTAAAAACATAATTGAATCGGAATGAAAATAAAAAAAAAGAGCTAAAACAGAAGATGAGCACGGGCTGGAGCACAACTGTGTCAGTGGGTGTGCACATCATTTTTGGAAAATGTAAGAATGATGTCGTACATGATCAAACTGTAACTCGTGCCAGAACAGCATGGCACAACCCCGAGCACCACCCGTGCCTCAGGTCGTGTCGATTAGGAATGTTTTAAACAAAAATCAACTAAACACTATTACATTGTTTAGCAGAGTAAAATCGAATGGAACTTGGAGAAAACCCTAGAAACTACTGAAAGTGAAGGAGAGTAAGGAGAAATAAGAATCCTTGCTAAAATTTCTAGCTAAACATATTAAGGTAAGAATTCTATACTTGGCTTGAATAAATTTATAAGTTTAGGTTGAGATGATTTTTGGAAGTGATGAGATTTAGATAAATTATATGCTTAAATGAATTTGAGTTAGTTAAATTAATGTGGATGGTTTAGGAATGCTTAAAATGGGATTTGAGTGAAAGTATGGAATTTGGTTGTTGGACAGTGACTTGGAACTTAAGATAGGAAACTAAGGAGATTGTTTAGTTAAGGCTGGAGTTTGATTTATACAAGGGAAACAAGTTATTGACAGCCTTATATGATTATTTTTTTATAGGAGGTGCTATAGAAATTTTGGATAGGAGTTCAGCTAAGGCCCACTTTGTGAAATTATCGAGGTAAGTGCCGTTTACACTTACCATTATATGTCTTGCATCTGTATGGTTAATCATACTTGAGATTGATGCAAATATGTTAAGATGGTAGTAAAAATGTGTTCTAAATGAACTTGAGTATCTTTATTTGAAATGAATCCTATATTGAACTTATATATGTGATAAGTTTGATTTCTTATGTGAGCTTGGATGTTATTGATTAGATATGTGGTTATGATTAATGGCATGTCATGTTTGTATGACTAATTGATATTGATGATATGATGGTATGTTATGCTCTTGTTGTCTTATGACTTATTTATATGCATGTTCTTATGAACTATGAATGAGATGGAAACCATATGATTTGCTTTATTGTTGAGCATATGATACCATTTGATTATTATACATGACTATGCATTGGATATATATTTTAGTGGCCATATGAATTGCATTAATTCATTTGTTGCATTAGCACTCTGTGACATGTGGCCGTGATATACTAGGTTGGGCCTGAGGATGATTCCAAGAGAGATCTCAATGTTGATCTGGGACCGATGATATTCCGAGCTGGCCTCGATGCCGATCTGGGACCGAGGGAAAAATGAAAAGAAAAGAAAAAGAAAACAAAAAGAGAAAAGAAAAGCAATAGTCTCGGGCATTTCGCATGTGAATTCCATTGGCGTTCATTTGCATTTCATATTCCATCCATACTTATCTGATTCATCTTGGTTGATGTATGGATGTTGGAATGCTATGTGATAAGTGTTGTGTTTGTTAGGTTAAGCCTTTGTGAATGCTTGTAGTTATTAAAGCATATGTACTATTGTTGTATGGCAAACAAATTTATGATGACGTATTGTTTTGGAGTGTAATTACTGTAGATATGGTATCTGTAATGTATGAATTATGGTATGGATATTGTGAGGTTGATTCATGTTGTTGTTGCTTAAAAATCAGAAGTGAATTGTACATTTTCGAGAGTCAGCACGGCCCTCATGCTAATCAGCACGCCATTGTGTTGAGATCTTGTGAAGGAGCACGAGTCGTGCCTGAACTCTTCTAGTTAAACTGATGAGCACGAACCCGTGCTCAACACGGCACGATCATGCCACCGGCAAAACACACTGAACAAATATTTTAAACAGAGATTTAAGCACATAATTGAACAGTAATTAATAGGACAGTTATTCCTATTACATAATGTACTTCAATCGTAACAAGATACGATTACTTATGCATTAACTACCTTGGCATGTGTGTAAAAGCACTTATTGAGTATTAAAAAATATGGTAAAAATGTATGCGGTCCCAGAGTAATACCACGAATAATTTTTTGGTCCTTCAGTTTCCAATTTTATTTTTACCTGTCCCCGTTAGATTAAACATTCATTACCGTTAATCCTTTCATTTAATTATGCTAACGTATTAAGAAGTAAATAATTTACCGGTCCTCTATGTAGTCTTTTTTCTTAATTAACCGGACCCTCAAATCTTTTTGCTTAATTTATAGATCCCTCATTAATACATATGTGGCAGCCTTTTATTCATTCTACATTTCTATGATTTACTCATCTACCCTTCTGATGGCTTGCTAGTCGCAGTCTTCCAAACTTTAACCTCAGCCTGCTTTGCCTTCTCAAATTTGGGCTTCTCTTCAACCTTCGGTTGGGTCTGTGTGACCATCATGACATGCTTTCTAATAAGGTGGAAAGGCCCGTTATAAAAACGATGCCTATTAAGACCTCGCGAGGTAGAAGAATTAGCCTTCTTATATGGCGTAAGTCTTCTGATGAAACTAGGACAATTCTTGCAAGTGCATTGTTGGCAAAAGTTCTTCCTATTAGATTCTACCTTGAAGGGTCTTCCTCGAGCAAACACAACTTGCATTCACTCGTTCTCTCTTACGAGCATAATCTCTTCTTGCACAGCCTCTAGCTTTTTTTGACGCGCCTCTTCTCTATATCTTGGACACGTTAATTTTTGCAATGCAAATGTTATAGGGATCCTCGATGAAAGGATTCTATCTAGGGTATTTAACCTTGAAACCTTCTGCACTAGGAGGGGTTCAGAGAGAGAGCCACTTCTTCGTGATTGGAGTGAACGTACCAATTGTAATGCCTGTGCTCGCACAAAAATTCCTTAAAGCGGGCACAATTGTCGGTGGTTTGAAGATCATTCGAATGCCACCTGCACTTTTGGGACATGTCTTCGGTGAATACTAGCCACCTCAGTAGTCCCATTCGATCAGGTGATTATATAATTGGCTTTCCAAGACCATCTCCTTGTTGACGCAGTAAACAAGCTGTAAAATAGAAACACTTTCATTAGTATACATTCTGAATCAGGAAATGGATTTTCATCTATTTTCATAGTTTTATTATAATAAGAGAAATTTATTTCTTTAGATTCAACTAAGTTTTGAATTTTATTGCAAAACACTATGCAATTATTAGTTTAATGGGTGTAGGATGCATGCCATTTAAAGAACTTTTTCCCCTTCAAATCTTCTAAGGATGGCATTTTATGCTCGCCCTTTAAGACTATTCTTTTATTGGCTAATAACCAATCAAAATATGGTTTAGCACTATCTAAATCAAATTAATATTTAGGTTTTTCCTTAGATTTAACTCATTTAGGGGCCTATGTGTTCTTCTTTACTAAAGGTTCACACATAAATGGCTTTCCTTTAACAAACTCTACTATGTCTACTTCTATGTAATCATTCACAGGATCTGTCACGTGGTGAATCTCTTGACTATAATTCCCCATAGAGCTTTGCAAACATTCTCCTCTTCTAGAATATTCTGAAAATGTGAGGCTCACTCGATGAGCTCATAGAGGTCCTAAAATTTCAAGCCCTCAAATGTCTTCCTTAGTTCAAAATCCAAGCCATCATGAGCGAATCGCAAAAATTCACCCTCCAGTAAATTGACTTGGCACTTGATCTTCGCTTGCCTGAAGTGATATAAAAACTCTTTAGTATTCTCGCCAAGTTTTTTTTAATCGCACAAGATCTGCTATAGATGTACTAGGATCTCCATGTGTGAATTGTGCTTGGAAAATACTCTGCATATCCCACCGTGAGAATACAAAGTTTGGTTGGAGATTAATATACCAATTAAAACCTATTCCTATTGAGGAACTTGGAAATAGCTTGAGCTTTAGGAAATCATCTCCTAAAGACTCTCCACATTGAAAAGTAAATCGAGCCACAAGCTCAATTGCTGAGATTTTTTGTCGCAAGAAAAATGTGAACTTAGGCACTTTGTATCCGCGAGGGAATGGATAATCTCTGTTAATGTAATCGGGGTAGGGTTTCCTATACAATGTCCAATTGATACACTATAATTGGGGTCTATACATTCGCTAAATCATATTGGTCAGTTGCTCTTTTGAAACCCCAACAACTACTTAGTTTCCAATGTTATGATTAACCCAAGGAATGTTATTCGCCATAGTGAGAGGATTCATACCAATTCCAAGAGGACCCCAAGAAGGGATTCGCATAAGGTATCCATGTGTGATTCTTAGGAGGATATGTTTGAGGGGTAGGATTCTGACCTCTTATCACAGGGACTTGATTACAGATCGCAGATCTTTGAAACACTTGATTAGGAACCTGACCCATCCGTGACGCGAATAAGGGTGGTGTTAGAAATATTTAGGGATTAAACCCCATCTCACCACCAGCACTATTACCTGTGAAATTGGTCTATCTAGGATTATTCACTACTAGTAGATATCCTAATGATGGGTTTGGTTCAACTTGACTTGCTCTAGGGCCATTACTAGAAGTTCTAACTTCAAGTGCTTTGTTGTTATAAATAGTGGTATATCCAACAGTGCTTTTGTGAACCCCAAAATCCTTAGTTTCATTTTTGAATAAATTATGATTTTAGCACCATTTTTCTCTTTCAAAACAACACAGAATCATGCACAAGGGAAATATATAAGAAGTGGCATACATGCATTTCATTAAACTGGGCCAAATACAAATCAAGTGTCAAGTATGTGGAAGCGAATGGTTTTAGTTTAAAAACGATGCATAAGCTGTAAACCTATACTATGATGCGTATAGATATACAAAATGCAAAATGTATGATGTCCAAAAATCCATTAAGATCTGACCTATCTGCGAGTATCACACCTCCTAGCGTCGCCGAAAATATTGTCCCACCACCAGCTACTGTCGCTCTGCACACATTCAACAGAAAAACAAAGGTGAGTATATGGAAATACTCAGTAAGTGAAACCCTATCATTGTTAAGCTGATGCACAGGGGAACCTTTGGCCAATACGGGTGTGCTCGTTGAAACATAAAGCCGCATTCGTGCCTAAATTCCCTAATGGCTCACCATTGTCATGTCACATACAATCTTTTAGATGTTTTATATGTTGAGGAAATCATCCTAGAACATTAGCTTACTTTAGATAAGCACTAGCACATTCTTCGAGCAAAAAATTAGGCTTCTAGACAAAAATTACTGTTTATCCTACACATAACCTACGTTATTCTTCAATGGTTTCCAGAATATGAATAACGTATGCCAACCTATAATTAATGTATGTTTACTTGGTTAACGTACGTTATTTTCAGAAATAACGTACGCTAATTTGTTACAGAACCATTCTGTCCAACTTTCAAGTTATATTTCATACATGCACATATTCTTCAACACTTAGCATATCAAACAACTATCCCAAAAAGTTATACAACTCTCCCATATCCTCACATCACCATAGTTGTCCATTAAACCCATGATTAACACACTTTATCAAGATCAAATCAAACAATCATACACACCAACTTACACATCATTCATCCTTTCCATAATTCATACTCCAAATAATAACACCATTTCTACATGCATCAGGTCACTTAATTTATGCTCATATTCAAACACCATTCCACATTCAATCATAAAAACACATATGATGATTCACACTTTAAGCATACCAAAATAACATCATGTTCATCAATGCTAATAAAGAATGAGTGCATTCGTGACAATGCTAATGCAACCACACGATGTATGCACCAAGTCTTAATTCATTTAATGTGCACGTGAGAGAATCCACTCTCATGGTTGGCAATTCCCCTTTAATTTGAGCTCTTGCTCGATTGGCAGTACCCCTTATAGTGAGCTCTCGATCAATTGGCAATACCCCTTTAATATTCAGCTCTCGTTCGATTGGCAAATACGCCTTTATTATGTTGAGATATCGCTCGATTGGCAAAACCCCTTTATGAACACACAATTATGCTCATCATATGTACATATGACATGCATGAATGAAATGTAACACATTTTAAAATACCTCAACAATACAATGTTATCAACAACCATAATGCATAAAAATATGCCATTAACATTTTCCACATATCTGAGAGTGTTGGAAGAGTTTGAGTGGTTCTGGTGGAGTTATGGCTCGGCCTTAGTGTTTTTAGGTCATTTAATGTCATGTTCGAACCCTCAATAATGTATCTTTATTGTCAAAATTAGCGTACGTTAATAAAAATACCAGTCTGGAAAAACCAGGTTAAATAACGTATGTTATCCCCACAGTTAACATACGTTATTCATATATACTTTGAATAACGTATGTTAACATGGCCAATTAACATGCGTTAATTTCCTGCAGTCTGCTATACTTAGCATTTTCCGACCTCTTCCGATCATAGACATGTATATCCTTATACAAACATGCTTCCAAACTATCCTAGACTTATTTTAACATAGAATGAATATTTTTTCAGGGTGTTACAACTCTCCCCGTTTAAAAATTTGACCCCAAAATTGAAACAAGTTAGATTTCAAAACTCAAGCACTTAAACTAAAACATCCTAACTCCCTCTCAAACTTAAACAACCAACAAGGTACATTCCTCAACTCATGAAGTCTTAGGAAATAAATGTGGGTACCGCTCTTGCATATCGCTCTCGACCTCCTAAGTAGCCTCCTTAGGTGAGTGGAAACTCCACTTCACCTTTACCATCAGAATCTCTCGATTCCTCAACTAACGGTTCTGCCGATCCAATATCTCCACTGGCTCCTCCTCATAGGTGAGATCATTAGTAATCTCTAACTCTAGAGGGCTAAGCACATGACTTGGGTCAGAATGGTACCTCCTCAACATCGAGACATGGAATACATTATAAAGTTTGGATAACTCCTCCAGTAGCTGAAACTGGTAAGCAAGTAGTCTTACCTTCTCAATGATCTCATAGGGTCCCACATATATCAAACCCAACTTTCCCTTCTTCCCAAATCGGATCACGCCTCTCTAAGGCAAACATCGAGCTACGAACTTTGTAATCTCCCTCTTCATATTCACCCACCAATACATTTCTCTCATGTCTCTATACATCTTAGAGCTGCCCGTGTGCACTAAGTATGGGGAAGAATGTTCTTTTAACAACAGAAATTCCTTAATCTCAGCAAAGTCGAGAACACACAACCGTCCCCCGTAGTGAAGTACCCCTTATCATCTAATTTGTGCAGGGTAGTCGATTTCCCTTTCTCCACTTTCCTCTTTATCTTCATTAGGTGCTCATCCTCTTTCTGCCTCTCTACTATCAAATCTCGCATCTATGGTCAAACTTGGATGTTTGCTAACATTTCACCCTGAACAACATCAAGTTGCACTCTCAACTCCCTTAATGTAAATAACGACTTTGCCCGGTAAGTCACTAAATCCTCATCATCTCTACCCTTCCATCTCAAGGCATTGGCCATCGGTCGTACAAGTAATGCCTCCACACCTTCAAGGCGTGAATAGTAGTTGCTAGCTCCAAATCCTCGGTCGGGTAATTGATTTCATGCTGCCTCAACTATTAGGAAGTATATGCAATCACCATCCCATTCTACATCAATACTCCTCCAAATTGGTGCTACCCCTGACACCGTCTCAAACTTGAAATTGACCTCTCTCGGTGGCAATAAGCCCAACAAATCATCTGGGAATTGATACCCTACGTTACCAAAAGGCAAGTGTACCTATCAGTGCAATAAATGGCTTTAAGAGCCCCAAGTGTCGATCACACAAAGACAGATTACTAGTTACTCAGTATTTATTATTATCTAGTCGACTAAATGTAATGAAAATTGACTAATTGATTAACTACTAATTTAAGCAAAAATTAAATGAGCAATAACAGAAAATGATGAGATTAAAACCAATTTACTAAGGCAACACTTAGATTTCGAATCCCTAAAGTTGTTTAACCATCAATTGAAATTAAAATTAGTGTAAGGTTTGTGACTAGACCGTGGCAATTCCTAAATTATATTAATCCCTCTATCGAGGTAATTAACGTCTAATATTAATTAACCTAACCTGAAATCTCTTTCTAAATTAAATTAAGTAACACCGCATTAATGTTCTGTGAATTACTCTATTAAGTTTGACCTTAATCCGGAGGATTTACGTCGATCTATCTCTAGATTTGCATTGAACTCCTTTTAATTATGAGTGATCTCTCGTATATTCGATCTCTCGATTAGCCCTATACGAATCATTATGTCAATCACAAGCGGCCATTAAGCAATCAACAATGGCAAAAATAATTCATAACAAAACCTCAGTCAACAAACATCTCAACACTAAAACTAAAATCAAATATCTGGTTCAACAATCAATAGTTCATCTCAACCTAAGTGTTTGGAAGAGTTTAGTTCATAATTGGAAAGAAAAACACAAAGAGGATAACAAAGAACCCGTCAACGG
>CANYCX011564416.1:0-12136 GCA_948193385.1 Breynia disticha f. nivosa | reverse complement strand
TGACCCGTTCCCACGGGTTAACTTTAGTGTTGTTCGGTAATGAACCTTGTGCTTATTCTGACATTAGTTATGTCAACTGCCCAATTTGATTCTCTAAAGTGTGCATAGGAGCTTACTGATTTTTAGCATCATTCTCTAGCTGAGTAAATTTTGTTTTTGAGGCTTATACAAACTTTGTCAATAAATTCTCCATTCTTGATATTCTATCTCTGGACTATTGTTGCACAAATTTGGGTGGCTGAGTATGATGATTTTGGTCCTGACCACCCCAAAAAAATTAAAATATTTAACACATCCTTGGTTGTAAGTGTTACTATATGGGTTATTCTGTACTCTCTGATTGTTATTTCCCATATAGTTAACATCTCCACAAACTCTTCACTAGTGTGATCTCCTCGATATAATTCACACTGCAAGACCTGATAACTTTTTCAGTTACTAAAAGTCCGTCAATCTTTTTAATCAATAGTTCCACTTGGACTGCCAAAGTTGTAACTACATCCACGTCATATAATCCAGCGGGTTTAGATGGCTTTGTTCTGAATGAATACCGCTGGAAATTGTTCATCTCCTCAATTAATTCCTATGCAGCTTCTAGTATTTTATTATTGAGTGTTCCTCCGGTTACTACATCAATCATCTGTCTGGTACTCATATTCAGTCCATTTAAAAAGTTTGTACCTGTAGCCAGACAAGAAGACCATAATGTGAGTATTTTCTCAGTAATTTCTTGAATCGCTCCCACGTGACATATAGAGATTCTCCATCCTATTGAATAAATGAGAAAATATTGTTCCTCATCTTTGCAGCTTTTGTCGGTAAAAAATATTTCTGCAAAAACTTTCTGTCAACCCGTCCCATGTTGTGATGGACTGCCTAAGAAGAGAGTGTAGTCATAACTTAGCTTTTCCCTGCAATATAAATGGAAATAGCCTTAGCTTAATAGCATCATCGGTTACTCCATTCATCTTGAACATAACATAGATCTCAAGGAAGCTCACTATGTGCTCGTTCAGGTCCTTATTTTGTATTTCATCAAATTGTACATTCTGTAGCAACATTTGTATCAAAATAGACTTGATCTCAAAGTTATTTGTAGCTACTGTAGGATGAACAATGCTAGACTCTGGTCTTTTTAAGCTTGACATAGCTTAATCTGACATAGTCATTGGTTGAAAGACCAGGTTTTGCTGAACAATCTGGTTATCTACCAAACACATATTTTCCTCTGCCATTATTAATCTTGTATTTAATCCTTCTTCTGTTACCTGTAAGGAAGTAAAACACAATCCAACACAGTTTTCAAAAAAGAAAGTAAAAAAAATAAATAAAAAAGACAAAAGAGAATTCAAAACAAAAAAGTAAACAAATCAAAGGCAAAAATAAGAAAACAAAATGAAAATAAAAATAATAATGGCTAAATTAATAACGCTTAATTTTAACTAATATCTATCCCTGGCAATAGTGCCAAAAACTTGATGGTCGTCTATCCTACATTACCAACATGCAAGTGTACCAATCAGTGCAGTAACTGGCTTTAAGAGCTCCAAGTGTCGATTCTATAGAGACAGATTACTAGCTACTCTCTATTAACTATTATTTAACCTATCAAATGGAGTGAACTTAATTAAAACTACTAAACTGAGAATTAAACTAACAATTTAAATGAACAAAAGTGAAAGGTTGAGAGATTAAAAACAATTAATAAAGACAACACTTAGATCTCGAATCCCCAAAGTTGTTTACTATCAATTGGAATTAGATTTATTGTTATGTTTGTGACTAGACTGTGACGATTCCTAAATTATATCAATTCCTCTCTCTAGCTAATTAACGCCTAATATTAAATATCTTAATCTAAAATCTCTTTCTAAATTAAATTAGTTAACACCACATTAATGTTCTGTGAATTACAATTTTGA
The DNA here is from genome assembly GCA_948193385.1 of Breynia disticha f. nivosa. Lineage (NCBI taxonomy): Eukaryota > Viridiplantae > Streptophyta > Magnoliopsida > Malpighiales > Phyllanthaceae > Breynia > Breynia disticha. Next base: position 10,214 of record CANYCX011564416.1, on the reverse strand, counting down.
CCTCAATCTGGAAGATTTATGTTGATCTATCTCTAGATTTGCATTCAACTCATTTTAATTATGAGTGATCTATCGTATATTCGATCTCTCGATTAGCCCTATATGAATCAGTATACTAAGTACAAACGTGCGTGCAAGCAATTAACAATGGCAAAAATAAGTCAAAATTAAATCTCAGTTAATAAGCAACTCAACAATAAAACTAAAAATCTAATCTTTAATTAAACAAACAATGGTTCATCTCAACTTAAGTAGTTCATGATTAATTGAAAAATAATAGAAAAGGTAGAAAATAATTGGTTAACTGCAGAAAAACCATAATGATTCTGCTGTAGATGACTCGCCTGCTGCTTAATCTTCTCTACTTTTTGTCCCAAATTGTGTTCTTCACTGCTTGACCCTTAGAAAACTGAGTTTTTCTATATAGAATTGGTGAAAAATTGATGTGTATGAAGAGAGAATGATGGTGGCTGAATGATTTTTGAATAAAAATCCTTTTTTCTCCTTTTTAGTGACCCTAACTAACAATTTCGAGATTCAGAGTAAGTACACAAATATTGGATCTGTCCATATACTTTTACACTATGACCGTGTAATTTTACATTGGCGCAATCGTGTCCATGTAATTTTGTAAGTTTCCTTGTAATGCTTCTGACTGTATAATTTTAAACTGATACGACCATGTCCTTGTAACTTTTGCTTATGCCTTTGTAATGTGGCAAACTCCTCCAAACTTGTCTGTTTCAACTCCGTTTTGTGTAAATTTTGTCTCTAAGTCATACAGAGTCATTACCTAACATGCAAATGATCAAACAAAGGATAAATCATCTGTTTTCAATAATAAGTACTAGAAATATACGCCAAACTTAGAATCATTATATCTTAAAATAATTATAAGAGAGTGTTTATCACATTCCATACATAAATTTTATTGATTGAAAAAAAAATATTATGGACTTTGTTTGTTGAGAATAAAAAATAAAATTAAATCAAAATTAAATAAAAAATATATGTAGTGTGAAGTTTAAACATATTATTTTAAATATAAATTTATAATAATCATAAAATTTATACAATTAGATAATTGAAATGATTATAAAAAATGATCATGTTTTAAATAACTATATTTTATGATAATTTAATTTGATTTGTTACCATAATAATAAAAAAATTTGATGTTTTTATTTATTTGTTGCAATAAAATTTTTGAATATTATTAATTTTTTAAAATAATGTCACATTTCAGCAATATATTTAGCCAAATGTCATTATTTCCATATATAAATTTTTATCAATTGAAAATAATATTATGGACTTTCTTGATTGATAATAAAAAAATAAATTTAATCATAAATTAAATAAAAATACATATAATGTGAAGTTTAAACATATTATTGTTAATATAAATTTATAATAATGATAAAATTTGTACAATTAAATGATAAAAATACTTATAAAAATAATTAATTTTTTAAATAACTATGATTTATTGTAATTTAATTTAATTCATTACCATAATAATAAATTAATTTAATATTTTTTATTTAATTATTGTCATAAAGTTTAAATTATTAATATTTTAAAATAATGTAACATATCAACAATATATTTGGCCAAATGTCATCATTTTAGCCTATTAGTTCTGTTTTAGCACATACATAGAAACAAATATAGATATATAATACAATATATTGATTATCTGTTTGATCATAATTTAGACTTTAGATGAATGAAAAAATTATTGTGCATTATATAAAAATTCGGTGAATCATAAGTGATGAATAAGGTATATTTAAATATTTAATTATTGATTTTATTTTGCAAGATTTTATTATCTTTTAATTATTAATTAAAATCGTATTTACTAAAAGTAACAAATGTGTTTGTATTTTAAATATATTGACACATGTTAATACTATGATTAATATTTTAAAAATATTCCATCAGTCACAAAAAATTATTTATATCAATATTTTTATTTGAATACATTTTAATAATTAAAATAGAATATTATTTATTAAACAAAAAAATAAAATAATTTTGTTAAAAAATTAATATTTAATTTATTTTATAAAATAATAATAATAATAATTAGAATATCACATAAGATGCTAAATGTGATCGACCTAAATCTAGAGAGAGAAATATGTCTCACGCACATACGCGTCCCACATCCCACACACAACTGCGAATAGAGGATTATTCTGGCACATGTGTGGGTGTGGGCCAGATTCAACCCACCATGTGCTAACACATGGCGTGCGCTGATTGCCTTTTGCGCGAGCCAATGGGGCGGGTTGAGAGAAGGTTTTGGGTTGACACCTTTTAGGCCAAACTGCATTTTAATCTCTAAATCTGTAGTCCTTCTATTTTAATCTTTATACGTAATAACCAATAATTAAGTTCATAAACTTAATTATATATTTAATAATTATAATGTCATTGGCGAACTAAATTATTCTTTCATAATATAATAACATATAATTAGATAAATATTTGTAAAAATAATTAAAATTTATAAATTAAAAGTTCCATAAGAGAATATAAAATAAATAAATAAATAAATATCTTTATTTAGTTTATTCAAATTTCGTATTTATTTTTTTGGTTGTATTTAAAAATTTATATTAAAATTATTAATTACATAAAATAATTTAATATATATATATACATATATATAAATATATCATAATTTAAATTTAAAAAATTAATATAATTGTAACATACGACAACTGCTGCATCGCGCAGGTCCAAGTACCAATTAAAATAATCTCAACGACCAAAAACGTCACTTTCATGTTGTGGATGGACGGGCGGACGATTTTGACTTATTGGTTATTCCCTCATAAAATATAAAGGATTTAAGGAATGGACGACATTAATTACGAAGGGAACGATAAATATTATGAAGAAGATGTCAAGAACACAAAGCTCAAGCTACCATTTGTTGGCTTTGGCATGTTCTATATTTCTGAATGTTTTTCTACTCTACAGTTTTCAGTTTAATTGGAAGGTTAGTTGGAGCAGAAAGGCAGGTTTAGAAGCAGAGGTTGTGGCGGAGATATCATGTTCACAACATGGAAGAGCCTACTTGGACGGGTTGGTTCTCGAAGGAACTTCCCAACCTATTTGTGAGTGCAATAGCTGTTATGGTGGTCATGACTGTTCTCAGTTTTTCCCCGATTGTGCTGTTAATGTTGATGGGTATGGTTTCACTTCCATTTTCATTTCATTTTTTCTTTAAATATTTTTATAATTATTTATTTTTCTAACATATATATTGAAATCAACTAATTTAAATGAAAATCAGTAATGCTAATTTTTGCAAATGAAAAACACAAAATGAAATATATTTAGAAGGACTTTGGCCTGCTAATTTTTGCAAATGAAAAACACAAAATGAAAAACACAAAATGAAATATTGTAGGTGACTTATGCTGGATCTTTTTGGTGTCAAAGTTAGAATACTAATATTATTAAATTAGAGTAATATATTTAGAAGGACTTTGGCCTGCTACTATGTCCCTATAAAAGAAATAGAATCGACTTCTTAGCCATACCTCTATATCCTGATGTTGATATGCAACTGAAATAAGGGAAAATCTGTGAGATATATAAGTTGTATAAATCTATGAATAGGAGTAAATTATTTCTATAAAGCATAAAAGAAAATATTGGAGTAATATTATTATGAATATAACAGGGGAGATCCATTATTCTTAGAACCATTCTGGAGGAAACATGCTGAAAGTAGTGCAGTGGTAGTGGCGGGATGGCACAGGATGGCTTATGTATACCCTAATGATGGGACTTACATATCCAAGGAGCTTGAAAACCAAATTCGTCAAATTCATTCTATTGTTGGGAATGCAGTTACTCAAGGAAGATATATTATATTTGGTGCTGGTTCCACTCAACTTCTAAACGCTGCAGTTCATGCTTATTCTCTTGATCACTATAATAGTAATTCATCATCACCATTACTTGCCAAAGTTGTTGCTTCCACACCTTTCTACCCGGTTTGTACCGTTCCACAATTTCTAATTTTTGTTTTGTGTATAACATTTTTAGTACTTTTCATGGCTAATAATTTATTTATGAAAAAACAAATATTTTTACAATATTATTTAAAATATTTTGTTGATTAAGAAAATTAATATTTTTATTGCTATATACTCTGAATGAGAAAATAAAATGACTCATTCGAAAGAAGTTTTGAAATTAAGTTGAGTTGTTGTTATGTTCTTTTTTTATTAAACAAGTGTTTTTGGTTTTATATTATTACAGCACAACTCTCCAAATTTCATATTGTTTAAAAGTGCAATTTTTTTCTTTATAAATAAATTTGAATTTTATGAACATTTCTTGGGATACAATTCAATATTTTGTTGTGTACAAGTAATGGAGAGTGGTGGTAAATTCGACGTCAATATAAAAGAATGTCTATACAGAGCCTTTAAATTTTGTGAGTCGTTTATAAAATATTAGACTAGTATGATTTTACGTTTTGATATTCATGAATGTAAAGTTCATGGGTCATTCATAAATATTAATTATTTATGAGTATATTATTAATTGTTATGCCAATGTGTTGGAATTTACAGCTTTATGAATACCAAACGGAGCTATTTGAATCAGTGAAATTTAAGTTTGAGGGGGATGTATCATTGTGGAAGAACAAAACAAAGGCAAAAGATAACTTCATTGAATTTGTAACTGCACCCAATAATCCTGACGGCCAATTGAACCAGCCAATTCTTCAAGGCCAAAATATCAAAACAATCAATGATCTAGCTTATTATTGGCCTCATTTTACACCAATTCCAACCGCAGCAGATAATGAAATTTCTATTTTTACTCTCTCTAAGCTCACTGGACATGCCAGTTCTAGATTTGGGTAATAACACATCTCATCATCATATCTAGTAACTAATATATAACTAAATAAAATTTTTGTTGAATGTGCACATATTTTTTTTATAGGTGGGCAGTGATAAAGGAGAAGAAGATATATGAGAGGATGACAACATATCTACAGGTGAACACAATGGGAGTGTCTAGGGATACACAACTAAGAGCTCTGAAGCTTTTAAAAGTAGTCACTAAAGATGAAGGGGGAGAATTGTTTGAATTTGGGCATGACACAATGAGTAAACGTTGGAACCAGTTAAGAAACACGCTTTCATTCTCTAAACGTTTCTCTTTGCAGAAGATTGTGCCTCAATATTGTATGTTTTCTCACAAAATCAAAGATGCTTCACCAGGTAAATTTCTCTCAAGCAATTCAAATTTTGTCATGGCTTTTTCAGTATTATTTTATACTTAACTAAAAGTTAGTGAGCAAGCTTCTTTAACCTCTTCCATGTTGACCACAACAGCAAATATTAAGATTTAAATTCTATAACATATTTGATTTCATGGCAGCGTATGCATGGGTTAAGTGTGAGAGAGAAGAAGATAAGAATTGTTACGATGTGCTTCTGGCAGGCAATATTCAAGGTCGTCAAGGTAGCATGTTTCATGCTGAAGATTGCTATGCCCGTTTGAGTCTCATTAGGAGCCAAGATGATTTTGATTTAATGATTCAAAAACTAAATAAGCTCGTCTTCGAGGAACAAGGTCATATCAATTGACCTGTATCGCTTAATCACTTGTACATTTGAACCATTAATTCATGTCTCCCAAGAAAGAGAATAAATAGTATGTTCCTAAATAAACTTACCAAAAATGCTATTTAATTTAAATGATGTCAAATCTATTGACCTCCATTTCTTTCACTTTAATATGAACATTTTTATGCCTGTTGACTGGTGTCCATCATATTTGGAAGTAATAAAGATAGTTTTATTATATTGAATTATATCCGAATTTGTCCTCGAACACATTCTCAAGTTGCCTAACTAGAGACAAGTTTTAAAAAGCATGATTCATTCTACTTCAAAATTGGATTATAGATGTGTTCATATTTATTCTGAAAAAACTAGATTCACACTAATAATTTATCCATGTGTAATGCCTAAATTTTTGCGTATGTTTAAGTATGTAATTCGTACGTGTGTTGACCACAAGTGGATTCGGATATTTCGCAACAAAGACATAGTGAGAATTTTAATATTTCAATTCACTGGAATGCAAAAGTAACCGAAGTCCGAATGAAGAAAAATAACGATTGAATGATTATATTAATTGAAATTTTGCTAAAATGGCAAAGTCACTCTATCTAAATTAACTAAGAAAGTTATAGAGTGCACTAAATTCAAATGAACTACCAAACGCAATAGCATATAGAATAAATAAACGCCAGAAAACGTTTTTTTGCTATAAAAAAGAGGTCTAAAAATAATAAGAATTAATTCCAAAAGGACATATAACTTACATTGGAAGCATTAAAAAATCATTGAATAGCTATGGCATTGCCAACAATAATTATACGCTTGATGAAAATAGTAACTAGAGTTAAACTAAAAACTAAATGAATTGAAAGCAATTACAAAAAAAAAAAAAATACAATGAGAATGTCTTGATTTTGTCTTTTTTAGCTATAATGTTGATATATTTTTTTTGGTCTGAACCACGAGGTATCCTCGGCACCTTAGACTAATCTTCGAAAAAGTTTGTTAACATTCATGTGTTCTTTGTTTTACTACACGTGTCCCTTGTGAATAGGTGCTTCTCACTATAACATTTTGTGTGCTTAGTGCAAAGATTTAGCGATCACAAATATAGGTGCTTGTCACCACAAGGGGATCGCACTGATTTGCAAATCTCTGCTGGGTTGTATGCAGAGTCGTTTTCTTGTTCTATCCTATTGTTTGAAAATAAAACCCTTGATTTAGAATTCGAATCATGCAAGTGCTGAGAAAACAATGCAGTCTTTTTTGTAGGGAGTCTAACTTCACTCTGATACTACAAAATATATGTCCAAATTTACTTTACAAATTATTTAAATTAATAATATTAATATAAAAATCATACAATTTTTTTTGCTAATTTGTTATAAAACAACAGTAAATAAAATCCATTTCCAAAATTCACCCAGTAAAGCAAATTTGGTGTCGGGGATTTAAATCATCTATAAAAGTAAAAAATACGAGTCATGCAAAAACTAGGTAATTGAAATGCTTTACAATCCATGAAATCTTTTTCAATATATCAAGTTATAGAAACTATGTCAAGCTTAGGATGGTTACATATTTATCCTTCTCACATAATAACATCAAACCATTAAAAGTGGCATCAACGACCTTTAACTCGAGATCCTTAGTTTAACAAAATTATGAGGCACTATTTATCATTTCATATATTGTCTTATGCTATGCATATTATAAAATATCCAATAATGTTAATTAAACACTTGAGTTATTAAGGTTAAGAACCTTTATAGTAGAACCTGGAAATTTTGAGATTAGTATCATGAATATCTATAGCCAGTTAGTTCCATGGGGGTGGAAATAAAGTAAGACTTGTATGAGCTTTGTAGTTGATCATGTTCTATGGGTCACAAATATGAGATATCTAACAAAGTTCATGGGTACAATGTGAGACATTATATTAAGAGAGCGATCATTGATGAAAATATTAAAATTGATATATCTCTTGCAATGCCAAATTTCTGCCCTTAGACTGGAAATTGCTATGACTTTTATTGTGATTTCTAGGGTACTTTAATATGTGCCTAACGTGAGCGTAAAAGATTGACAATTATGAGTATGATTCAGTATGCTATGGATTGCAAGAAGAAACATGAGTGAAGTGAAGAGATTGACCCTCTCGTAATGAGAGAAGATATCATTAGTCGTTTGATAGGCAAAATTGGGAAGTGTGTGACCACACCTAAATAGAATGACTAGATCATTCATTTAAACTTACAATCTTGTCATAAAGATCAAGAAAGTGATTTAGCACATAATAAGGATGTTAAAGACATGCTTTATGCAAAATCATGATATCGGAGGTCAATGGAAGAATTTGAGTTGTAGTAGGACTATTGACACTGCTTGTCAGCTATTTAATTTTGGGTGACCATAGTATCTTACTAGAAACTACCTATGATTAGTAAATTAATAAATTCATTACCATTATTAAATAGTCTTATAGATCGTATACAACAAAACAATTTTGACTTAGATTAGAACCCATATTTGCGTTCAAATTCTAATCTAAATTAGCTTAGGATTGATAGGAAATGAGGTGGAGCTTATCTTCTTTAAGTAGGACACGTTTTGATAATCCATATCCTAAATATGTTCTAACTTATCCTTCTCTTTATCATATCTAAAACTCCTAATTTTTAGCCTTAAATCCCACTTTGATTTAAATTTAAATTTTGAATCTTAAATCAATAAGGATTTAGCCAAGAATTATGATGGATAATTAAGACTGTTAATCCTCCCACATTGGGCAAACCGTTTTGGACAAAACATGTCCTAACGTGTCCTAATGCTTATCCAACTATGATTTTTACATCTACATGATTAGTTTCCTAAATAGTATATAAATAGCACTAAACATTATATGGTCCTGTACTATGTTTTCATTGGGCCTATATTGAGTCCAATTCATATATTTTCAAGCCTCATATATTTGTCCTTAAAAATGGCATAAATATACATCCGAAATAGAAATTCCAATTTTACCTTTTTCTGTAATGCCCCGAAAATTCTACAAGAATATTACAAAAGTTCGGCAGAAAAACACCGTAAGTTTGGCAAGGAAAGGCCAGGGAATGGCTAAGCAGGCTATTCCCATGGTTGTTTGGTCTCCGAATCAGGTGAAACGGCCATAGGGAACGACCTTAAAACCCACATTCTAATTTTAAAAGAGGGAGAAACGTTATAGTGGAGACCCAAACCTTCCCAGCTCTTCTCTTAAAACCCTAGCACGAAAAAACTTTCCCACACCCTCCCAAACCTCAAACCTTGCTCCCAATACATAAAGACTCGTGCATTTCTTCTGGAAACATCAACCAAACAAGCTCTAGGGTTTTAGACGGGTTTGCAACGAGGTAAGTTCCAATTTTAAAGAAAATGTATGCATTTTGAGTGAGTTTTCTGTGGGGTTTTGTTGGGTTTTGCATCTTAATCGAAATGGCACATGTATTTGACTTACATTGTGAGAATGGAGAGGGATTTAGAGTTCTAGGGTTCCTAGGAAATTGTGGATGTTTGAGAAAATAGAGAGAAGAATAGGAGAAATGAGTTGATTATGTGAATAACGGGTAAAATGGGTTTTAATGCGTGTAGGTATTGAAATTCGGAGTCCAAACCGGGGATCGGGCAAGGAAATTGTTCTAGGAGCCCGAGGTAAGTGTGCTTAACCCCTGCAATCGTAGAGTTACCTTTTTTTGTAACACCCCAAAAATTCGTCCATTTTAAATTGGAAATAATAATTATGAATAAGAATGAAATATGTGTGTACGTGTTGTTTGATTTCCTTGCATGTGCAGAGGGAATTGTGTGAGTGTGGTTGCAAACAAAGTAACGAATGTTTACATTCGTGAATAAATATATGAAGGATGAGAGGATGTGTGTTTGAGTGTTGAATAAGGCCTAATTAAATGTTGAATTATGTTTAATTCATGTGTAATAAGTTTGGAACATGATATAAATGCATGAGCATAAGTGTCATGGAAGTTAGGTTAGAAGATCGGGAAGAAAGAAGGATAAATGGTATAAGTTGATGTGTATGATGGTTTGATTTGATCTTGATAAATATATGTTAATTCAAGGTTAATTGATGTAAATTAAGTTGATATAATGTTTATTTCAAGTTATAAGCAAGTACGTATAAGGCTATACATGTTATGTATCAAAAGAGGTCGGAAAATGCGAAGTAGGGCAGCCTGTGAGCAAATAACGTACATTATTTTGACTGTAACCCACGTTATTCAAACAAAAATATGAATAATGTACGTTATTTATGAAATAACCCATGTTATTCATGCTCTGTTTCCAAAAAAAAACAACATTTTTTAACGTACGTTAATTTGCAAAATAACGCACGTTAACGGAAGTCTGGACAGCTCATTAAAAGGCCGTGAACAGCCACAAACGGGATAAAAACACCCCCAAACACTCCAAACTCTCTCCCAACAACCATACACCATTCCTAAGCCTTCCCAAACATCAAACCTACCAACAAACATCGAGATTTCAACAGATTAACAATGATTCTACCTCCGATCGATCCCTTTTCATTCTAGGGCAAAGGCAAAA
>CANYCX011564401.1:0-28349 GCA_948193385.1 Breynia disticha f. nivosa | reverse complement strand
TATTTCCTCCTCATCAACTACCCAATCAATTTGGTTATTCCATTAACCTTAAATAAGACCAATGAACATAACCTTAACATCAAAACTTTAAACCAATCCTAGGTTCACCATATCTCATTTCCGTCACTCCACACCTTCTTCCACAAAACATCGTTTTAAGCTCCGAAATCACAAACTAACCCTAGAATTCGCTGTCTAAGGTTACTACACATCCATACCAATCAATAGAACTCATTTTCACTCAATTCTAACCTATACTCAATGAAAAATCACACTTTTAAAACCCTAGCAAAGGAAAAACGGGATTTCCAAATTTACGTCAAAGAAACTCACCGAATGAAGCTCTTAACCCGATCCTACAGCTTCCGATCACCAAGGTTCGATAAGTTCTAGCTCGGTTTAAGGTTTTTGGAATTTTTAGTTTGGTTTTGAAAGGTGAAACGTGAATCGAGTGGAAATGAAGAGAAATTCCATATGTTATCATATATATATATATTCTCGATTGACCATTTTGCCCCCGACTTAAAAACGTTACCCACTTCTTGATTTTCTCTCTCCCGAAAATCCTGACTTAACCCGTTTTTAATTCTTAACATATTATACACTCTCCTACCATGATATAATTAATTATAATTTAAGAAAATTTTATTCGCATAATTACCGAAATAATTTATCATTTCATTAAAATTCTTAAAAATGGAGGGCATTACACATGCTATAAAAGCAATGCAAAACCTATGGAATCAATTTACAAATAATTTTATACAAATCAAATTCGATACTAAAGCTTGTATAGATGTACAAACGGGTAAAAGGAAATGCTAGGAGCCATGACCTCATTAACAGTATCGAACTGCTAGCAACAACCCAAAAATGTAGTCCCACCACATGTTACTATCGCTCTGCACAAGTTACACGAACACACACACATCGTGAGTAGCTAAATACCCAGTAAGTACGCCTACAAGACTTACCAATGTAGTTATTGAATAAGTAATCATTCTTTAAGTGCTTAAGGTGCATTAGTCATACATGAAGTTCTATCTCTCCTATCCCTGATTTTCCATTTCTCATGTCATTTATTTGTTACTGTCTCTTCATTTAAATCTTCATTTAATACAATGTTTGCTAGACAAAAATGGTCTAGGGAATGGCTTGGGAAAACCATTTACCAGCCCGTTTCACCATACTGACCTTGCCTAGAACTAAAACGGTTTGGGAAATGGTTTGGGCCAAACTATTTTTGAACCTGTTTTAACACTACACCCTACAAAAAAACGGCTTAGCGACCAAGCTTTCGTCGCTAAAACATCATATTTGGTCGCTAAATGAATTTAGCGACCAAATTTAGCGACCAAAAATTGGTCGCTAAAAACGTCGTTGCTAAATTCATTTAGCGACCAAGTGAACGCTGATTAGGGACCAAGTGGTTGCTAACTTAGCGACGACTTGGACACTAAGCGCATTAGCATCCACATGGTCGCTAATTTTGTTTAGCGTCCACGTGGTCGCTAAATAATTAGCGACCATGTGGACGCTAAATAATTAGCGAATAGGCCACTATTGCTTCGTACGGCAAACCCAATCCTTCAACTAATTTTTTCGTGTCATAATATGTCTCTGGAAACATTGTCTCGAGATGAGAAATGTGTCTTGCATAATCTTACAACACGTCATATCCCAGCTTTGTTATTTTCAATTTAGATTTCAGACTAAGTAATTATGTCGCCGCTGCTAATTAACTTATACCACATCCAGGCCATAGTGGCCTATTCGCAGACTCTAACAGATCGAACATACGTTGAGCCTCTGAATTTGGTGGTTCTAGCATGCGCTCAATGTTCGGAACATCTTCTCCTTCATCTTGCTGCTGATTATAATCAACATCCATATAGGGATGAACACCAAAAACATTGTATACCATTTGTTCCATATTCATCCCAAATTGTTCCATCTAAAAAGCTGGATCAGCATCGTCGACATTATAATTTATCGGGTTCACATCATAAGTACCACTACTACTACCACCTACATGTTACCGAGACTCGCTTAATAGCACATTAAAAATTTCTTCTGTCTCTCCATGTGCATTCCACCAATAGTAATTTCTTACAAATCCGCGATACATGATATGTTCTTTAACTTTATTTGGATGTAAAAATTTTCTATTCCTACATCTTGTACACAGACAATGTAATAAAGAATTACCTATATCGAAAGTATAATTCGACATGGAAAACTGCATGAATTGTTCAACGCCCGCAATAAACTCATCATTAAGAAATCCATCAATAGTACGCACATAGATCCACTCACGCATTTCTCCTAATAAATATAAATGTCCTTCAAAATTACCCCTAAAAAAACAAAAAAGTAATTACAAAATATAAAATTTATAAATAGAAAAAAACGTTTATTGAATTAACACTTACAGTTATATCTGCGCCAAACCTTCAAAATAAGAGATGTTATTCAAACAACAACCGCTCCAAAGTATTATTCTTCTCGAACAACATATAATTAAGTTTGGTGTAAATTTTTTACTATACAAATTTAACAAAATATGAAGCCATATATATAGGCAAATTATGGGGGGAAAATTTCCCGCCAAAATAGTGACGACTTGGTCGCTAATTTGTGTCCACGTGGTCGCTAAATTTATGCTGAAATTTCGCAACCAAGTGGTCGCTAACTTAGCGACCACGTGGTTGCTCATGTGGTCCACATTTTAGTGCTAATTTTTCTTGCCACACTGTTTATGTTGAGCTTTTTTTAGTGTCCACATGGTCGCTAAATTAGCGACCACGTGGTCTCTAAATTTGGCGGGATTTTGCGCCACAAATTCCCACGCCACTGTGCGTGGGAATGACCAATTTCGCGACCACTTGGTCGCTAAATGAAAGAATTTAGTGTCTATAATTTTTGCTCAGTAAATTCTGGACGCTAAATACGCAGAATCTTGTAGTGACAGAAACTCAGTAGAAGTGAAATGGTTTAGAGAAATATTCATGTAACTCATTCCAAAAACTGTTATAACCCCCACTGGAATTCGTTGGAAGTGAAACTGCTTGGAAAATGGTTTGTACTACCCGTTTCCTAGCCCACTTATACTTCATACAATGACAAATCACCAAAAATCACCAACATACTAAATTACTCAACCAATTTTCATACGAACAAATTTATTAGCATTCACTCAACACATGTCATCCATTATCTCATACTTAGAAATATACACTTTTCCCATAAATGTGAATGGTTGCTCAATGCGAATGCTAATACATTCCACATGCAATATGCCTTGGGGTTCACTCATTTTTCTTTTCTTTGAGGGATCTCTCCCTCCTGAGCACACGCTCCCATTAGTATTGACGGTGAGCGTACGCTCCATTTTTTGTCCTATTTCTTAATGTCTCCCATATTGAGCTCACACTCGTATTATATCGAGGGATCTGTCTCTATTGAGTACACGCTCCTTTATTTATTAACGGTGAGCACGCGCTCCTCATTTTTTTTCAGTTTTCTCTCATTGAACACACACTCCTTTTTCTTTTCCTCACCATGAACATGTCACACCATGCTCATGCAATGACATAAAATCATGGATGCAAATATAATCATTTTCATAAGATATATGCCACATGTATTACTCCGCAATGATGACACACTACACACCATTTCATCCATGATTCATGTAAAAATCATTACCAACAATCAATAGCTCAAAATGCATCACGTAACCTCAGAATGCATCACATAACACAATGCCATCAGATATACATTCCATCATCCAGTGCACAATCTATACAAGTGCAAGTCTCAGTTCAACACATCATCATTTAATTCATGTCAATCATCTGCATATAATCCATTTAACATAATCTCAACATTTGCAACAATGAACATTTAATCAAACATACTTAACCATACAAATGCAAGACATTCCAAGGTAAGTGTAGTTCGATGCAGTTACCTCGAATCCTGTGAAGTCGGCACTCGACTCAACTCTAATTCGAATCTCGAACAATGTTCCCTTCATTATTTATAACCATATTTTCCATATTAACAAAAATTTCACTTTCAATTTTCTCATTCCTAATCTTATTTAACAAAACCCCCAATTTTCTTCAAAACCCTAAAATCTTAATCTTTTTCTAACTCTCGATCTTTAGTTTACAATCCACCCATATTACTTCCAGAACCCATATTTCCTCTAAAATACCTCTTTTTCCCAACCCTAAACTCAAAATCACACAAGCATCAAATATAAAGTTAGATCTTACCTCGCTCCTTCAAAGAGAATGGCTGAGTAACCTCTTCATTGGCCAAGATTTACTCGATCTAAGATTTTTAGGGTTAGATATAGTTGTTTTATGCTCTAGAATGAAGGGTTTTTCGGGTAGAATGAAGGGTTTTTAGGGTAGGATGAAGAGAGTAAATGAGTGGCTGTTTTTAAGGTTTTTATTTCTCTTTCTATAAGTTCATTCGTTTTTTATTTTAAAACCAGACAGGTTGAACTAGTTTGCCAAAGGGTTTCAACAAAGTGTTTGCTAGCCCATTCTGCCTTTCTATCAGTGTGAAATTAAGTTCTTTTTGGTATCAAAAATGATTTTGGAAATAGGTTAAACAGGTCATTCCATAGGCCGTTTGGCACTGTTTAGACAACATTTTTTTCAATATTGTAGTTATAATTTTTTGGGGCATTGCATGTTTCCTCTCAAGTAGATTGTTTCAAATGTTTGAAATGTTTGTCTCAACTTGTTTTTAAAGGTAAAGAAGCTTTATATAACGTTTCGTGATGATAAACAGTTAGACACAAGTTGGATCAGTTTTGGAACCTTGAAAGTAGTGATTTTTATTGCAAAGGGCTTTTCGATCGACTATTATACCACATGGTGACTAACATTAGTTTTGGTCGACTAACATAGTGCCCTGGTTGATTAGCATTTCTCCTAGTCAAGTGAATTTCATTCCAGAAGAGATTTGGCAATTTTCAGCTTCATTGTACTCGAGTAAGATTATTCTTAGAAGAGATTTGGCAATTTCCAGCTTCATTGTACTCGAGTAAGATTATTTTTACTCGAGTAGCTAGCATCTTGGTCAACTAATGAACATCTCTGGTTAACTAACATCTTCTTCATTTGATTCAAACATTCAATTTTCATCTTCAATGATTAGGCCACTATAGGTGTAATTTGTTATGATTACGTCAAGTAGGCATGCTTTCTTCCACCAATTAGTCGTTATACTTTAATTTTTGCACATGATCACCATCTTACTTGATTAGATAAATCTCTAATCGACTAACATGCATTATACCCAAGAAAATTCCACTCCAAGATGATCTTTTGAGCTGCACTCACTTTTGGTCGATTAGACATTTTGTTGGTCGACAACACGGTCTATGGTCAATTAGTTTACACTACAGACAGATTTTACTCATGTAGAATTATTATTACTCAAGTATAATGTTGTTCTTCAAATTTTGTTAAATTAAGCTCAAAGCTCCAACTTAACTTTTCCAACACTCTTTTGTGCACATCCCTTTGATTTTAAACACCTTTCTAAATGTGAAATTAATCTTTATCAATTTCATCATTTCATACATTATCAAAACACAATGATGATCTTAATGTCGATCATCATTGATCCAATAGACTTAATTTATGCCTTATAATTTCATGGCATCAAAGTACAATGGATCATATAAGACTGCTAGGCAAAAATTTAATATCTGTTGTATTCTATTTACTTGGTTTATTATTTAGCATGTTAAAGGTAAATAATATTTATTTAACTTTACAAGTTAATCACAAAGACAAATGAGCCTAGTGATCACACATAAGATTACTTAATCAAAGGTTTAAGAAGTTTCAAAAAGTTTATAATAAGTTCCCGTACATGTTATTGAGTTTAGAATGTGAATATATAGTCAAAATTATATACGATATTTTTTATGATTTAATTTGAAATTAAATGCATGAAAAAAATGTTTTGGAACTTTTAAGAAAAAATTATTGATTAATTAATTTATTGATAATGTCTTATCTCAAACCAAGGCATAATGAGCGGATGAATCAAGTAAAGATGTCTTAATTAAGACAAGCAACATAAACATGGCTTTAATTAATTATCCTTGTCTATTTTCTTTCTCATAAAATGTGTAGCATTCCTATTTTGTGGGAATTCAATTTATTTTATGGGAATTTAAATTCGAATTAAATTCTTAGGCCTAGTATCTTATTCTCTCTAAACTAGAATACTAGTATTTTAATTCTATTCAACATATGAACCATAAAACTTGATGAAAAAGTAAAGAAGTCTATAAATAGACCTCTTATGGGTGAACAATGGGGCACACATTCGTTTGACATTCTTTGTTGAGCAATTTTAAGTCATTAAACACTTAAAAAATTCTTGATATAAGAATGTGTGAACCAAAGAGCAAGAGCAAAAAAAAACTAACCTTTCATTTTGTACGTGTGTGTGAAGATAGATGAGAGTCACTCAAAGGGAGTCTCTCATACTCAGCACGAGGTCCACAAAATTCATAAGGAAAAAGGTAATTTTTCTTATCTCAATTCTTTAATTACATAATTTAAAGATTCTGTTATTATGACTAGTTTAGAAAACTTTTGTATTCCACACCCAAGATGTTAGCATTAGAAGTGACCAATTTCCAACAAAATGCTCATCTCTTATTCCTAAAAAGAGGAGGCTCTCCATATGAAAGCCCAAAAAATAACCAATATTGTTGCTTTGCTGATTCACTATGAGATGTATCTCAAAACTCATCTCCTCAAATATATTATTGAATGAGAAAATCCAATATATACACTCAAACATATTAGCTTATTCTTAACAAAACTGGTATTTCTAATGGACAACTATGTATTGCTGCATCACGAGTAACATTGAGAAAAAATATCATCTCATTGACGATAAAATGAACAAAATGTTTGTTAAGAGTATAATATACAAAAAAATATTAAACAACACATTCTTATGATTACACATCAAATAAGTTCACTAAAGCAATATTACATGTCTACATTAGTTTCTTTATATCAACCATGCTTTATACCAATCAATAATTATTATTTTAATCGATAACTTTTGTTTCATTAAATTTATACATTTATAGTTATTATGTACAAATGATTGTAATGTATTAAAACTAGTAGTTGAACCCCTGTGATGCAGTGTGTAATGCCCCGAAATTTCTACGATGAACTTATGTGAGTTCGGCAGAAAAATGCCGAAAAAACTGCCCGAAACGGCCTAGGAACAGCCAGGGTGGCCGTTCCATAGCTATTTTTCCTTCCCAACCGTGAGGAACGGCCAATAAGAACGGCCTCATGACCATTTTCCAAGGCCATTTTGCATGTTTTGGCAGGTTAAATAATTAAGACGCGAGTTATTGTCGAGGAGAGAGAAAAAGAGGGGGAGTTCGACCTAAAATGCTCCCAAACTGAACCAAACCTTTCCTACACTTCAAAACGTCAATCCTAGAGCATTTCCAACCATAAAATCTACAAAGAAACACGAGAATAACTACAAAATCAACCTCCAATCTACCATATTGCTGCATTGGGGTTTTGGAGCAAGAAAAGGTGAGTTTGATTCTTATTTTGAACTGATAAATAATTTTGTGGCTGTTTGTTAGCTTTTTAGAGTAGACTAAGATTCTATAAAGCATTGGCATAAAAACATAGGTTTTGGGTCAGATTCAAGAAGTAGGGTTTGTAGGAAAAATTGATGGAATTGTGGAAATAACAGTGAGAGTTGGAAATGTTGCTTAGAATCGTGTATAACGAGTGGAATGTGCTTGTGTTGTATGTAGGTATCAATTTTCAGAAAATGCATTGGGGCTAGGGCGACGAATTAGTGCTTGGACCTCGAGGTAAGTGTTTTACCATTTTCTTTGGTATGCTTGTGTATGAATGGTTGGTAGTGTACATGTATAATGTTGCTTGGTTATGTTTGAAACGGAGATGCGGATGCAAATGTTGTGTTGAGTGTATGTTTGGTATGGTTTCATATATGTTAATTTGAATGAATTACATTCTTAACTCCTTGAAAATGTTAAATGAATATGTGTGTGGTACAGATATGTTGTACAGAATGGGTTCTTAGGAACCAAATTTGTAGACTTTGATGGTTGATTGGAAAATGTTATGTGAATGGAATGACTAGTGTAAAATTTGGAAAGTGGATATATGGACTAAGGTTTGATTGCATTGTGATTCACGCTTGATGCTAATAGAGGATTGTGTGGCTAAGGCCTTGGGAATGATTCTTGTCATTCATTGCATGTTGTATGGCATTTTACGAGCATTTCGAATGAGATACACTACAAGATTCTGCGCGTTTAGTGTCCAAAAATTAGCGTCCAACTCAATTTGGACGCTAAATTTAAGCATTTAGAGTCCACGTGGAGGCTAAATTTTTAGAGTCCACGTGGACGCGAAATTTAGCGTCCACGTGGACGGCAATTTGGCGGGGAAGTGAACAGAGGCGCGGGAAATTTTAGCGGGTCAATTTGGCGTCCACGTGGACGCTAAATTTTTAGAGTCCACGTGGACGCGAAATTTAGCTAATTTGGCGGGGAGGTGAACAGTACCGCGGGAAATTTTAGCGGGTCGATTTGGCGTCCACGTGGACGCTAAATTTAGCGTCCATGTGGACGCCAAATTTTTAGAGTCCACGTGGACGCGAAATTTAGCGTCCACGTGGACGCCAATTTGGTGGGGCGGTCAATTGTTGTGCGGGAAATTTTGGCGGGACAATTTGGCATCCACGTGGACGCTAAATTTAGTGTCCACGTGGACACTAAATTTAGGCCAATTTAGTGTCCACGTGGACGCTAAATTTACGCGCAAAAATTTCCCGCGTCTCTGTTCACCTCCCCGCCAAATTGGCGTCCCGCGTCCACGTGGACGCCAAATTCACCCGCTAAAATTTCCCGCGTCACTGTTCACCTCCCGGCCAAATTGGCGTCCACGTGGACGCTAAATTTTGCGTCCACGTGGACTCTAAAAATTTATCGTCCACGTGGACTCTAAATACTTAAATTTAGCGTCCAAATTTAGTTGGACGCTAAATTTTGGACGCTAAACGCGCAGAATCTTGTAGTGGAACATTATAGTGCATACCATCATTTTTACAGGTTAAGATAGAAATGAAATCAACATGACTTTTTTTCCTTTTATACTCAAAGCTTTTTGTAAACTGATTACTTTTAGAACAATCCCTTTCTTGAATATTGTAAGGTTTTATTGAAAGAAATGACATGTGCATTTATATATTGTATTTATGGATTGTTGTTTTTCAAATACTATGATGTCCAAATTTAGATACTACTTACGGGAAGCACATGAAATAAATTTGTAGTAGACGCATTTGTGGGGGGGTTACATTTAGTGGTATTAGAGCCTAGGTTTATTAAAACATCAGTTCCTGAAATCGTGGGTCCTTACTTTGGTTTTCAAAACATGTTTTTACATTGTATGCATGCTAAAGTTTGGAAATGTGCCTTGAATTTCCATGGTTTCCAAATGAGAGCCTTGTTCCCTTTTCTTAAATTACAATGAAAGAAGGACAAGCTGATAGTCCACACGAGGCCGCCAGTTCTTTAGAGTCGGTATAGGGGAATGCTCAAACCCCTAATGCAAGTGATCAAACACCTTCACCCCTCAAGGTCAAGCTCAGCCTCCGGCTGTCCAGTAACTCTTAGATCTTATAGGGGCAACCATAAGTTACCACGAGCTCAGCGGTTGGATATTGATCAGAACTATGACAAAATCAGGAAGCTGGAATGAAAACCTTTCTCCGGTACCACCGACCCCTCTATTGTTGAAGACTGGATGAGGTACACGGAGAGGGTATTGAGGAGAATGAACTGCACCTCAGTGCAGAAAGTGTAGTATGCCACATCATTGCTGGAAGGTGAGGCAATCAATTGGTGGGAGATGGTCCTGGGAAGTCTGAATGATCCTCTCACCATGACCTGGGAGAAGTTTCTAAAAGTGTTTGCTGAAGAGTAAACCCCAGCGGTGTACAAAAGAGAGAAGAAGGCAGAATTCCTTAAGCTTGAACAACGGGATCTCTCGGTGGGAGAGTATGAATTCAAATTTACTCGCCTCTCGAGATATGCATCGGAGGAGGTAGCGACCGATGAGGCGAAGAGAGATCAATTTGAGATGGGTTTGAAGCGGGAGATCAGCCTCTCGCTAGCTGTGAAACCACCTACTTACTCAACTCTACTCACAACAGCCCTAAGAGCAGAAAAGGCCCGTGGATTAAGGAAGCCTTCATAGGACAAGAAGGCCAAACACGCGGGAAGCTCTGGTTGAGAGAAGAGTTTCAGTTCTCATAGGTCTGCAGTGACCAAATCTATGTTTGGGGGTAGAGGAGCAAGTTCTGCTAGGAGATCTTTTTCTAGACCTAGTGAGAGTAGTATGTTTGATGGGAGGAAGGGTGCTGACACGATCTATTACTACTGTCAGAACAAGGGGCACATGGCCAAGGATTGCTATATTAAGAAGAATGATGAAGCTAGGGCTCAACGCTCTCAAACTAGTGTGGGGGATAATCGGACCACTATCAGCAGAAACATAGGTCGAGGTGCACCATCAAGGATGACTAGAGCACACTCTAGAGGTCCTCGTACTCATCAACTGCAAGCTCCAACAACACCTCAGGCTAGGGTCTATGCTATAGCCTGAGCAGAAACAGTGGATGACCTTAATGTTATTTCTGGTACGGTTTACATTTCGAGTTTTCCTATTGACATGCTCATAGATTCTGGTGCATCTTTTTCATTCATTGATTATGATCATGCGATGAAATTTAATGTGGGGGTAGAGCCTTTAGATTATGCTATAGAAGTGTCAATGCTGCCCGGATAAGTAGTGAGAGTGAAAAAGGCAGTGAAAGCATGTCTGATAGTTTTAGGCGATCGGGAATTCCAGGTGATTTGGTGGTGATTCGTTTAGAGAATTTTGGACTAATCTTGGGCATGAATTGGCTCTCAAAAAATACAGCGGTGTTGGATTGTTTTTCCAAGGAAGTATGGATAGAGGTTGAGGGTCGGAAGAAAATTTTCTTTGTAGGTGAAAGGAGGGTAGTACCTTCTTATTTAATTTTTGCTGTGCAAGTGGTGAGGCTAATGAAAGAAGGTTGTGAAGCCTATCTTGTTAGTGTGGTGGACGTGATGAAACCGAGTGTATGAGTTGTCGACGTCCCAGTGGTGTGTGAATACCCAGACATTTTTTGGAGGATTTGCCAGGATTACCTCCGAGTAAGGAGGTGGACTTTGTGATAGAGACCGTGCCAGAGACAGCCCCAATATTGATAGCACCATCTCGAATGGCACCAGCAGAACTGAATGAGTTAAAGAAGAAGTTAGAGGAATTACTGGAGAAAGGATTCATTCATCCAAGTATGTCTCCATGGGGAGCGCCGGTGTTGTTTGTGAAAAAGAAGGACAGAAGTATGAGACTGTGCATTGACTACTGCCAGCTGAATCAGGTGACGATAAAGAACTAGTATCCATTACTCCGAATTGATGACATGTTGGATTAGTTGAAGGGCGCAGTTGTGTTTTCAAAGATCGACTTAAGGTCGGGATACTGGTAATTGAGAGTGGAGGATATGTCGATACCGAAGACAATGTTTAGGACTACATATGGCCACTTTGAATTCACAGTGATGCCATTCGGGTTGACCAATGCTCTGGAATCATTTATCTAATTTATGAACAAAATCTTCCAACCCTACCTGGACATATTCGTAGTAGTCTTCATTGACGACAACCTGATTTATTCCAGAAGTCGGGGTGAACACGAAGAACACTTGTGATCGGAAAATGTATGTTAAATTCTCAAAATGCGAGTTTTGGCTCGAAGAGGTTGCATTCCTAGGCCATGTAATCTCTTGACATGGTGTCTAACCAGATCCATCAAAGATTAAGGCTGTGGAAGAGTGGAAAGCTACAAAGAATATGACAGAAATCCGGAGTTTCCTAGGGCTCGCGGGTTATTATCGGAGGTTTATTCAATATTTCTCTATCCTTGCTAGACCTCTGACAAGTTTTCTAAAAAAGAATGCTAAATTTGAGTGGAGTGAGAAATGCCAGAAAAGCTTTGAAGAGATTAAAAAAAGGCTTACTGAGGCTACGGTATTGACTCTACCGTTAGAGGATGGGGAGTATGTTGTCTACACAGTTAAGACCACAAGTGCAAAATTACCCGACACATGACGTAGAGCTTGCGGCGATAATTCACGCTCTAAAGACTTGGAGGCATTATTTGTATGGAGAGACCTTCAAAATCTTTACCGATCACAAGAGTCTAAAGTATGTAACTAACCAAAAGGAGATGAACCTTAGACAACGGAGGTGGATCCAACTGTTGAAAGATTATGAATGTTCGATCGAGTACCACCTAGGAAGGCCAATGTGGTAGCCGACGCTTTGAGTAGGAAGTCTCAGGTGGAGAATGATGTGGTGACCTACAATGTGGAGTCTCTATTCGCAATGAGAGAGTTATGATTAGAGTTGAAAGTTATAGAAGAAGGGTTGTTAGTGAATATATCAGTCAGGCCATTAATCCAAGATCAGATTAAGGAGTGGCAAATGGAGGATGATAAGTTAGTAGTTGCAAGGAAGAAGGTGGAATGGGGCAGAGAAAGCCCCTATGTGTTGGATGAATAAGGAACTTTACACTACGAAAAGAGGCTTTGTGTGCCAAACCTTCTGGAGTGGAAGGAAGAGATCCTCCCAGAAGCATATTCATCGAGGTATTCGGTGCATCTAGGTAGCACGAAGATGTACCAAGACTTGAAATAGTTATATTCGTGGCCAAGTTTGAAGAGAGAGATCACTGAATTTGTAGCAAAATGTCTGATTTGTCAGCAGATTAAGGCTGACACTAAGCTCCAGTTGGAAAGCTTTATTCCTTAGCTATTCCAGAGTGGAAATGGGAGTGGATAACTATGAACCTTGTGATTGGGTTGCCTAGGACTTTTAGAAATCACGCTGCGGTATAGGCTATAGTAGACAGATTAATAAAATCTACACACTTTCTGGCTATCAAACAGGATGATTCATTGGATAAACTAGCAGACACGTATGTGGCAGAGATAGTTATACTGCATGGGGTATCGATTTCCATTGTGTCAGACCAAGATCTTCTCTTTACTTTGTATTTTTAGGGTAGTCTGCAGAAAGCAATGGGCACGAGATTGAGTTTTAGTACAACTTTTCACCCCCAAACATATGGACAATCAGAAAGGACAATACAGACTCTGGAAGATATGATGAGAGCCTATATTATGGAGTTTAGGGGCAACTGGGATGAGCACTTGCCGTTGATAGAATTCGCATATAATAACAGTTACCATTCCAGTATTGTAATGGCGCCTTACGAGGCTCTATATGACAGGAATTGTCGAAGTCCGGTATTCTGAGATGTCGAGGAGTTAAGGCAGATTGAAGCCCCTGAACTAGTGCAGTAGACAGTAGAGAAAGTTCAAATAATCATGAATTGTATTAAATCCGCCCAGGATCGCCATAAAAGCTATGTTGATAAGCATACGCAGGAAATCACCTATAAGGTAGGTGAGAAAGTGTTTTTTAAGGTATCGCCTTGGCGGGGAGTTCTGAGATTCGGTAGGAACGGGAAGCTGAGTCATCGGTTTATTGGGCCATACGAGATTGTTAAAAGGGTAGGACCCTAAGCCTATCAGCTCCGATTACCGGATGAACTCTCTAGGTTACATGATGTTTTCCACGTCAGTATGTTGAGACAATATAAATTCGATTCGAGCCACGTTCTTAAGGACCTGGAAATGGAAATCTCGGAGGATATGACCTATAAAAATGAACCACTGGAAATCCTTGATAGGATGGTACGTAAGTTGAGGAATAAGGAAATCCCGATGGTGAAAGTCAAGTGGAGTTTCCATTCTTTGAAAGAGGAGACATGGGAAGTCAAGGAGGAGATGCGAAGCAATATCCTTACCTATTCTCGGATTCAGGTACGATTTTTAATTTCGGGTACGAAATGTTCTTAAGGGGGTAGAGTTGTAACGCTCCAAAATTCAAATTTAACTGAAATATTCAATAAACATATAGAAAATTACGGGGAAATTTTTCACGCTTATTTAAGAAAATAATTAGGAGGAAATATTAGAATTTATTTTGATTGGGAAATTAGAAAATTGATGGAGGATTTGAAATTCAAAAGGTTGACACCTAGATAAAGGTATGGGTCGTGTTGGGTGAGAATACACAAAGGGAATAGGGAGTTAAGCCCAAATCCATCAACCAAACCCTAAAAATTCACTTTCCCTCTTCTCTCCCGTCACCAAAACACGCCTCTCTCTCTTTTCCCCCTCTTTTCACATTTCTTCTTCCTTTCCCCTTTCTAACTTAAAAACCTCCACCCACCATCAAGCCTTGCCAAAATCTGAAGCTAGGGAGGTTTTGAATCCTATTCTTAACACAAATCAAGGTAAGAATCTTGTTTTTTCCTTCCATTCTCGTTTTCCCTTTCAGCCCTAATTTCAAACACCCATATCTCTTACATTTGAACTCCGATTTGGGCGAATAAGGGCTTATTGGAAATGTCTAACCCTCTACTATCTAATAACACACCTTTGTGATGTTGAAATATTGATTTAGGCATTGGAAATTACTGGGAAAGTGATGCCCCTGCATAGTGACAAGTTGTGTTTGGCAGAAGTGGGTTTGCTTTGCATGTTCGTCCCTTGGGTAAGTGTATTTAGGGTGTGTTTAATGTATTCTAAGCGATTAAAGGTTTTGGTGTTGTGAAGGATATGAGATTGAAGCTTGATTGGCAGGATTATTAGTTAGTATGAGGGAAAATGATGAACTAGGATAATGGAATGTTGGGGAAAGAGTGAGAGTATTGATATAAAACATTAATGCGGGTAGGTGTTGGAAAAATTGATTGTGGTCGAGGAAGGTATAACATTAAAGTAGAGGCCTTAAAAAAGGAAGAGAGGAAAAGGGAGTGAACCTAAATCCTAATGCATTCATATAAGCTATTCACATACATTATATATAAATGAATGAATAATATTTGTAACATCCCGAGAATTTTTTGTCTTAAAATTATAAAAAATAAATGTTTAAACCTCAATATATAAAGGTATATGAAATGTTGATATAAGGTTGACATAAAACGATCGAAGAAAATCGACGAAATGCTGAAAAATGAAAGTACGCGTAGTGGACAGCAACGTATGCGCAGTCGTGCTGACCACGCATAGTTCACATTCCACCATGCGTGGATTGCTAAAATCTGATAAAAAATATAAGTTACGAACTATCGAGACTTTCCCATAAAGCTTAGTTTCAAACCTTTCATTTCAGAGCAAAATAAGAGTAGGGGAAGCTGAGGAAAATAAGAAATGAGCAAGGGAAAGTGGTTTGATCTTTATTTCTTGTATTAATCATCCTAGGATGTTAAAGTAAGATAAAAGTTAGTTTCAATGGTTTATTTATGGTTGATATTAAAGTGAGGAATTGAAGATTATGAACCGTAGTTGAAGTTTTGATTGCTGGAAAATACGAAATTCAATGGAAGAAACTTGAATTGATGTTGTGTATGAGTTAGGAAAGGAATTAGGAAGAAGAGCTGATGAAAGAGTGAAAAACCATAAGTTTACTTAAGGTTTACAATTGGTTGATGTTGAAATTGGAATCCTTGTTAAATCTTTATATTTGAGTGGAAGTAAAGCTAGAAATAATGTGTGAATGGTTGGTTAATTCCTTGTATGTTGTTATAGACATACATGAGGATCTTAACGACTTTGAAGTCGTATTTGAGCTATGTTTGCTTATTGGTTTTGCATTATTTTGAGGTAAGTGTTTCACGCTTACGAATTGATTCGTAACCTAAGTTTCTTAGGCTTATTTATATGTAATAGTAATTAGGCTTATTTATATTAGATGTGTTATATGTCTTGTTTGACATATGTTTGATTTATATATATGCTTTGGATGAAAAATAGTTGATATTTGATTAGTAAATGGTAAGCTTGCTTTGCTTACATTGTTAATATTGATTTATGACTGATATTGAGTTGATCTTGAGATGTTGAATGGTTATTGATGTTTTATACGTGTGTGGTATAGTATGAGAGTGAAATGGATATGTTTGAATGAATCTATGATTGATTATTTTTTTATTATGGGAATTGGTTAATGGATATCCCATATATGTTTTCTATTGATAAACGTTAATCTATAATTGATATTATACATATATGGTGTATTTTGATATACATATGCTAATACGATGTTGAAATAATACCTGTGTGGTTTGATTTGATATTGATTGAATACCTATGTGGTATGGTTTTGTATATACTCTATGTGAGCTGTAGATATGTTTTCTTATAGCGGTGTGCTAAGATATAAAAAGCATAATATATTGGAATCTGTATGGATATGAGTTGCTCTGTGTGAGCTGTACCTGTGTGGTATATGAGATGCTCTGTGTGAGCTATACTATGTTCTGATATGAATGTCATTCTTATGTTGTGTGCTGATAGGAATGTCATTCTTACTATGGATATTGATACGAATGTCATTTCTATACTGTGTGCTGATATGATACAAATGACATTCATTCATTCATGTATTGCATAAGCATCTGTGTGACACGAGCCTGTGTGGCAATACTATTCCTGTGTGGATGAGGACTTGTTGTGTGCTATCCTGGACTGAGCTTTGTACGGGCTGTATTTATGAGCTTTATGCTCAGAGTTGTGTGCTCAGGCTATATGTCTTTCCTCTACTATGTACGATAGAGGATTCCCACTGTTGTGTGCTATGGTGGGCAAAACCCGGGTACATCCTGTGTGGATTTGCATGAGCATTGACATTTCATTGCATACATTTGTATCTTTGTCATGCTATGGTATTTATGTGATTTGGAACCTGTGTGGTCCGTATATATATATTCTGCTGTGTGGATGGTAACCTGTGTGGTTATATATGCTATCCTATGTGGATATAGAACCTGTGTGGCTCGATATTAGGTATAATTGATCTGGATGATCTTAATGTCGTTGTGTGCTATATTGAGATCTTTATTATCTAAAGGATTTCCTGTGTGGATATTAGCCTGTGTGGATATTGATCTGTGTGATCGAATTTGTTGTATACTCTTCTGTGTGAATAGTGATCTATATGATCTGGATTGCTGTGTGCCTAAGTAAGAGAGCTCCTGTGTGGACTATAGATATCTATGTGATCTAATACTGGCATGATTAGCATCGCTTGTGTGGCTATCCTATTTGATTAATTATAATATCCTATGTGTTAAAGAATGTAACTTTATATGAAAAGAATAATAAAATTGCCTATGTAAACATTGGAACTAAGTTATAGATTGTTGTGTGCTAAATTACCTTAAAACAGGGATTGGATAGGCATTTTCGAGATTTAGTACTTCTTAATACAAATCAGCAAGTCATCGTGTTGTATATTAAATTGTGAATGAAAGGATGATCATGACCTCATGTTCATAAGCACGTTTGTGCTAACTGGACCCCTGCACCTCATATAAACTTAAATTGGGTTACGCTTACTGAGTATTCTTATATACTGACCCCCTTTGTTTATTTACATGATGTGCAGGTATAGCAGGATTACTACGAGGAGGATTCCAGTACGAAGATTACAAATTTGAATTATTTTGAGAAGATGTTAAAAGAAATGTATTTTATTTGTTACATTTCAAATATATGGATTGTATAAGTTTAATAATTTTTTTTCTATATCCATGTTTATGTTGAAAATATTTGAAAATGTTCGCAAAATAGTTAGATAATTTGGGATTGAAAATAACAGGAATTTATTTTTGAGTATCACAATATTAATGTGGAATTATAATTATAAATGATAGGGAACAGGAATCACGATGAGGGAGGGTCCAAAGCAAACCGCTAGGAGTACTTGAAAGGTAAGTAACGCGAGCGCAACCTTCCTTGTATGTGTGATTGCTGAATTGGATATTGTTTGATATGATTGTGACTATATGTGTAGTACTTGTATGAGTAATTCAATGATTGATGTTGGGTGTGTTATGGTTGCTAACCTTGTTGATATTTCGTATCATTGTGTTTCTGGAAGTCTTGGATTGTTGGCCATGCTTGAATGTTTGTTGCTGTTGTGTTAAGATTATTGATAAATGGAAGAGTGCTTGTTGGCTATGCTTGAATGCTTATTGAATGAAATGGGTGCATATCATGACATGATGAAAGAAAAAATGTGAGAATTGTAGCATGGAAAATACACATAGCATTCATGCATGGGGCTCATAGGTGGGCAAACTAAAAATGGACTAATGGGCTCTTTGAGAGCAAAAATGTAATCTAAAGTGGTCTTTGTGAGCAAGTATGAGGGAGTGGTTATGTGCTCTTGGTAAGCAAAAATCACTGGTAGTGTATAACCCATACTACACCAGACATAGTGGTAAAATACTCGAACATCTTAGGGTGTATGAGTGTGCCAAATTATGAGCACTGTGTGTGCAAATTTATATGGATCCATTCTTTTTGTAACCGATACTCTTGACCGACGAGGCCATTTGAAAACGTCAATATGGGGCACTAGGGTGCCAATTAAAAAGAAAATGAAATGGGATCATGGGTGATCACAAATAGGAAGGCATTAGAGAAAATGCATCCCCATCCATCGTATGCATATATGGTTGTTTATGTTGATAATGGAGACTGACGGTGAGAGAAGAGTTTTAATAGTAGGCAAGAGGAAGGTTATGTCTTCCTGTCTAATTTTAGCAGTTCTAGCT
The DNA here is from genome assembly GCA_948193385.1 of Breynia disticha f. nivosa. Classification (NCBI taxonomy): domain Eukaryota; kingdom Viridiplantae; phylum Streptophyta; class Magnoliopsida; order Malpighiales; family Phyllanthaceae; genus Breynia; species Breynia disticha. The sequence goes on along the minus strand of CANYCX011564401.1, from coordinate 9,501 downwards.
GTGAGGTTGATTCGAGAGGCGTGTGATGCCTATCTAGCTTCAGTGATCTGAATCAACCTAAATTGGAGGTTTGATATGTGGAGATAGTACGAGAGTATCCTGAGGTATTTCCTAAGGAGTTACTGGGAGTACCACCGAAACGAAAGGCTAACTTCAGGATAGAGATAATTTTAGGAGCAGCTTCGGTACCTATTGCACCATATGTGATGGTAGCTGTTGACCTACAGGAGCTAAAACAAGAACTAGATGAGTTATTGGAAAAGGGTTTTATACGACCTATCGTATCACCTTGGGGAGCACCAGTGTTGCTTGTGCAAAAGAAGAACGGTATTATGCGATTGTGTATCGACTATCGTCAGTTGAATAAGGTTACTGTGAAAAATAAGTATCCGTTGCCATGAATAGAAAACTTAAAAGATCAGTTGTGAGGAGCTACAGTGTTCTCCAAAATTGATTTGAGATTTGGGCATTAGTAGCTTAGCGACGATTCTAGGAGCAGCTCCAGTATCTATTGCACCATATAGGATGGCAACTGTTGAGCTGCAAGAGCTGAAAAGATAACTAGATGAGTTGTTGGAAAAGGATTTTATACAACCTAGCGTATCACCTTAGGGAGCACCAGTGTTATTTGTGCTAAAGAAGGACAATAGTATTTGATTGTGTATCGACTATCGTCAGTTGAACAAGGTGACTGTGAAAAATAAGTATTTGTTGCCACGGATATATGACTTGATAGATTAGCTGTGAGGATATATAATGTTCTCCAAAAATTGATTTGATATTTGGGTATTGGCAGCTAAGAGTGGAGGAGGATTCGATTGCAAAGACATCATTCAGGGCTCGATACGGGCATTTTGACTTCTCTGTGATGCCATTTGGGTTGACAAATGCACCAGCGGTGTTTATGACTCTGATGAATAAGGTATTTCAGCCGTAGTTAGATCAGTTTGTGGTTGTGTTTATTGACAATGTTCTGGTGTATTCGAGAGATAGGGATGAGCATAGGAGACACCTTAAGATCGTGCTCGAGCTATTGCAAGCAAAAGAGTTGTATGCTAAGTTCAGTAAATGCAAGTTCTGGATGTTTAAGGTTATCTCTCCAGGACACATGATCTCAACAGAGGGAGTGAAACCTGATCCTAGTAAGATAAAAGCAGTTCAAGAATGGGAAGCTCTGGAAAATGTATATGAGGTACGGTGTTTTTTGGGTATAGCAGGCTATTATTAGATATTTATCGAGGATTTCTTGAGAATAGCTAGACAGATGACAACTTTGTTGAGGAAGAATACACTGTTTTTTTGGAAAGACAGATGTGAAGAAAGTTTTTGCGAGTTGAAGAAGAGGTTAGTCGAAGCTCCAGTTTTGATGTCACCTTCTCATGAGCGTGGGTTTATTGTCTATACAGATGCGTCTGGAGCTGGGTTATACGGAGTATTGATGCAACACGACAGACTTATCGCTTATACTTCGCGACAGTTGAAACCTCACGAGGTTAATTATACAACGCACGACTTGGACATTCATTCTCTGACGGTTTGGCTGTAACGCCCTAAATTTATCATTTTTATTAAATTTAAATTAAAATATGTAGGAAAATACGAGCAAATTTTTTGCGAATTATTAGCAATAATAATTTGAAGAAAGAGATGAAAACTAGTTAAAAAAAGTAAATGGGCCAAGCCCAAGATTAACCTAGTTATATGTATATAATTCTTTCTTCTTTCCTCCACCATAAAAACGTCTCTCTGTCTGCATATTCTCTCCTTGGAACTCTAAACCCTAATCTCCACTCTTTCTCACTAAACTCTAGTAGCAAGGGAGTTCCGAGAGTAGTGGGGAATCGAATCTTGGTAAGTTTCCTACCTTGGTGCTTGTTAATCTCGTTATTGTTATTAACCCTAGATTTTTGACCACATATCGATTTCGTTTAAGCTCCGATATGAACAAATGATAGCTCATTGGAAAGCTTAATGGGTATACTAACTACTAGTAATCATCTTTTATGTTAATTTGTGGTTTAGAGGCTCAAAATTGCTGAAAGTAAGCAACCCCTGCAAAAGGAAGAAAATCAAAGTTCTTGTGCTCGACGTTTCTTTCGTGTTTCATCACTTTGGTAAATTTCCTTATAGACTACTAAGGGTATACAGGGTGTCAATTTCTTTGGGTATAAAATGGTGAGGAGGTATTAAGTAATGAGAGAATGGTGTATCGGGTTTGAAGGGGAGGAACAGGAGTTTAGATATGCGATACACGGTTGATAGTAAGAATCATAAATTTATACTTAAATGACTTGGTAGGAAGCATTAATGCAGGTTAGTGAGGGTTGGTGAGATATTAAAGGTGGTGGTTAGGGAAGAAACATTAAATATAAGAAGAGAAAACATGAAGGAAGAATAAAAACGGGGTAAAGATACTATAGGGAACATAAACATGCATACTTTAAAGCATTCTTCGTAGATAGTATGAATTCATAAATGCTTGATTAATGTGTGAACCTAATATTGATTATAGCAAATCCAACCAAACCGTTAGGTGTTTCTTCTAAGGTAAGCAGCACAAGCGCAATCTTCCTCGATATAATTGTGTTGGTGTGTGTGTTATTATATGTGTGATATGTTTGGTTGATTATATAAAATGGATTGTTGGTGGAAATATTTGACTTGTAGGGAGTCCATATGATAGGTGTATGAACAATTCTGTTGTTGATGGTTAAAATGTTTTGGTGGATGTTTATATTAAATGAAGGATGTTTGTATGACATTTGAAAGGTTCTTTAATGGAACTTAATGTGGTTGGAAGTGCAAATGATTGAATTGTGCATATATGAGTGAGATGCATGATTTGTGCATATTTCATACATACAGTTGGGATTCTTATAGGAAGAATATGAATGTAATAAAAAGGGCTCTTTGTGAGCAAAAGAAAGAAAGAGGTAGTGGTTATGGCTTTCGGTGAGCAAAATAACATTCGGGTAGTATATGAAACATGTTACACCGGGCACGAGTGGAAAAGCTCAAAACACCTTAGAGTGTACGAGTGTGCCAAACTATGGGCACTTTGTGTGCAAATTATGGCACTTTGTGTGCAAAGACATATATGGATCCAAAATCTTATAACCTATACTCTCGGCCGACGAGGCCCGTTTGCAAACGTCTAAATAAGGCATTAAGATTGCCAAAAAAGAAACAACATTGATAGGGGATCATAGGTGATCATAATAAGAAATATATTGCATTATAGATTGCATGTATTCTCATTCACCATCGGGTATATGATGTATTTACTATAATGTTATAAATTGGGTACATTTCAGTTGAGATGGGTGAGGTTTGATCATGAGTTTAAGTGGTGAATGAACGTTTACCATATGTTAGGGTATATTGATGAATAATAAGATGTTGTGCTCATATGTTTAAGGGTTATGTATATGTGTATCATATGGTTGATTATTCAAGTAAAAAGGGATGGAATTTAATGCTTGATTCTTGCTTATATATGTGTTATAATTTGATATATTATGGTTATGAATATGTGTGTATTAGTGTTGTTATTCAAGCCAAAAAAACTGGATGAAATTTGATGTTTGATTTGTTATATATATTGGAATGGATTGACAATGTTCTAGTTGGAAAAATTTCTAAGTGTTGGTGACAGAAAACCAGCCACGAACGTGACTGTCACCAATCACGATCGTGACTGGTCTGCTGGACACCAATTGTGGTGTAAGAAACCAGCCACAAATGTGACAGACAACAGGCACGATCGAGACTGGTCTTCTGGTGGAACGTGGCAAGGGTTTGGGTTAGGTTTGTTAGGGTTTGGTTAGGGTTCTCACCAGCCACGATTGTGACCATTCTAGTCACGAACGTGACTGGTCTTCTGACCAAGAAAACAAGTTCTAGCGAGCCAATCACGAACGTGACTGGGTTTTGGAAACTCCCTTTGAAATTCAGCAAAGGAATCACGAACGTGACTCCTAAAGCCACGATCGTGATCCCCCTTCTGAAACCTTGGTGACATTCCTTTTTCCTTCAATTCATGAGTCACGAATGTGACTATAGAAATCCTGAACATGATTATGAGTGTGATCATAATTAACTTCTTATTCCGAAGCTATGAATGTGACTTAACTCGTTACATAAATACCTCGACTGTGAATTATGATTTGAGTGAAAAACTCATGTATGAAGGTGTGTGATTATGTTCTCTTCACCATGATTCATGTATATGATACTTGTACATATGATTTATTGTGTTGAAATCAACATGGAATGGTTGAATAAAAGGTTAATCTATTTGTATGGCTTGTGAACTGTTTTCTTTATCTGGTTGTTGAATGTTAATTGATTGAGGAAGTTGTCCATTTCGGTAGTGTAGCTTATTGAGTTTCACAACTCATGCATTTTATGTCTGCCATATTGGGCGGGGACTTGAGGAAAATTTTGGATGATAAGGTGAAGACTTTTGTGCTTGTCTCTGACATTGACACAAAGACTTGAGGAACCAAGGTGGGTGGTGAGCTAGGATTTGATGAAATCAAGTTTTGTAATTGTTTATACTTTCATTTTGGTTGGGTTATTATCGAAATGGAGTTAATTAGATTCCTTTTCTTTCATAACCATAACTGTTTTTTAACCTTGGTCATTTTGAAAATCAATTGCCTTCTCAACTTATGTACAAATTGTTTATGTATATTAGTATGTACATTTTATAAATTATCTTTTAAATTATTCCTTTCAAATTTACGATGTCCGAATTCGAATATCATGGTGATAGAATCAGTATATTAATAGAAGATGGTAGTCGCATTTGGGGGTCACATTATCGACATTACTTGTATGGTGAGACGTTTCAGATCTTCACTGATCAAAAAAGTTTTAAATACATTACGACACAGCAAGAGCTAAACCTTAGACAAAGATGATGGATAGAGCTACTTAAGGATTAAGACTGTACAGTTGAGTATCATCCTAAAAAGGCAAATGTGTTCGTCGATGCTCTAAGTTGAAAGGGAAAAGAAGACGATGATTCAGTTACTTATATAGCAGAGTCATTATTTGCTTTGCGAGAGTTGCGAGTGCAGTTATATTTGATTGAGGATCAGATGTTAGCAAAAATCATAGTTCGACCTTAAATGAGAGAGGTGATAGCAGCACGTAAGAATGAAGATGATCATCTGATGCAGAATTTGTTGTTAGATGTCCACCTTGTCAGCAAATCAAGGCAGAACATCAAGCTCCAGCCAGAAAATTACAACTACTAGAGATTCTGGAGTGAAAATGGGAGAAGATCACCATCGAAGAAGATCAAAGGGGACGTTTCGACATCACGACGCTATTTGGGTGTTAGTTGATCGACTGACGAAATCGACTCATTTCTTTGCTATCCAGCAGGATTATTCGTTGGATAGGCTAGCTGGATTGTATGTTGCTGAGATTGTCAGATTACATGGTATTCCTATCTCGATTATGTCTGGTCGTGATCCTACGGTTACATCGCGATTCTGGCAGAGTCTCTAGGATGCGATGGGTACGAGATTGAGGTTTAGTACAACATTTCATCCGCAGACTAACGGACAGTCTGAGAGGACGATTCAGACAGTCGAGGATATATTATGAGCCTGTGTGTTAGAGTTTGGTGGTAATTAGGACGATGATTTACCTTTGGTTGATTTTGCATATAATAATGGCCATCATTCTAGTATCGGGATGGCACCTTATGAGGCTTTATACATGAGAAGGTGCTAGAGATAGATTTACTGGGATGTTGAGGGTTTGCGGATAAAGGGACCAGAGTTGGTACAACAAACTCTTGAGAAAGTGAACATTATGAAAAGATGTGTGCAAGCGGCTCAAGATCGTCAGAAAAGTTATTACAACCGACATCATCGAGAGATAGAGTATGCAGTCGGAGATAGAGTCTTCTTGCATGTTTCTCCATAGAGAGGTGTTATCAGATTTGGGCAACATGGAAAACTGAGTCCTAGGTGTATTAGACTGTGTGAGGTTATTAAGAGAGTGGGACCACTGACGTATCAGTTGAGGTTACCAGACGAGTTATCCCAACTACATGATGTGTTTTATGGTTCTATGTTAAGATGGTACCGATTGGATTCTGGTCACGTGTTGAAAGCTACAGAGTTAGAGATATTAGAGGAGCTATCTTACAAGGAGGAGCCTGTCAAGATTTTGTATCGACAGTTGAGGCAGTTATGGAACCACGAGATTCTTATGGTACTGGTAAAATGGAGTTTTCATTCGCCAAGAGAAAGCTACCTAGGAGGTTGAGTCTGATATGAGACAACAACATATGTACCTGTTTCCACATGTCGAGTCAGAGCGTTAAGGTATGTTTTGATTCTGGACTTTGATGTTTGATGTTCTGGTATTGCAAGTTAAGTAAAAGAATTTGATGAGGTATTGATTTCGATCTTTGAATGAAGGAAAAGTCTAGAAGGAGAATGATATAATCTCGAAATGTTGCGGTGCTTATTACGGGTATGTTTTGAGATTACGACTGTGTTTATATGCATGTTTGCTTCTGTTTTTGCTGCAAATTAAGTTCCTTAGATATGGTATGTTAAGAAGAAAACTGTACCATACTTAGTTTCACTTGCAATTTTATTTGATTTAAATTTTGGGGACAAAATTTTCTATTTGGGGGAGAGTTGTAACGCCTTGAAATTTATTAGGATTAATCTATAAGGAAAATAGATTAAAACATAATTGAATCAGATTAAAATAGAAATTTATAGAAAAATCTGCAAAAAATAGCATTGAGCACGACTTGATCATGACCTCGTGCTCATGACAGAGGATTAGCACGATATCGTGCTCATCTTCGGAAATTGGCATGACCGAGTGTCGAATTTAATTTAGAATGAGATCGTGCACGACCAATTAAGAACTCGTCCTGAGTAGAACAGTACGACCACAAGCACAACCCGTGCTCGAGGGCGTGTCAACTAGATATTTCTGAATTTATTGACTACTTACTTCTGTATTACTCAAATTCAAAACAAAAAAATAGAGAGCAAGCAGGAGAAACAACTAGAACCCTAGATATACTGGTTAGAGGGATTAAGAGTAAGAAACAACTTGTTTACTTGCAAATTCGAAGCTAAGTCACAAAGGTAAGTATATGTGAATACTAGTGATTATATGCTTGAATCTTCATGTTGCTGGGAATTTAGGAAAGTTATGAATTGAACTCAGTTAGGTTGGAATGATTTTATTTACTTGGTTTAGAGCTAATTACACCTATCCTAATAAGTTAGAATATGTGTAACATGAATTGAATAAAAAGAAGAGAATTGGTTAAGTTGGAAGGTTCTATGAACTTAAAAGTAAATAGCTAAAGGCTGGAAATTGATGTTTCTAAGTGTGAAACTAGTCAAGATTAAGTTATTAATAGCCTTTGAATGTTTATTTTCGTATGGGAAGATCTATACGAGCTGTGGATCGAAGCAGAGCCCGACGCTGAATTTGTACAATAGTCGAGGTAAGTGTTCTTACGCTTACAATTTACATTCATATGATTAATTCATATTTGTAAGAATATAAATGACATGAAAAGTTATTAAAAGAATGTCTTTGAAGGACTTGTTGTTATAAGTTTAATGAATGCTTTGTGTTTTGATCTTAGGATCATATTATAGATGCTATGTGCAGATATTTCTATCCTTTGTAATGAATGATCTGTGTGTGTGTTATGTGCTCTTGCCATTTGTACATTTGCTATGTTTTTTTAGCCTAAATCTATGTGCAATGCATGAAAGGAAAGGGCTCTGTGTATATATGAATCTATGTAGTTGTTATGTGATGTTTAAATGATAAAATGTTAAGTGCGTAATGTTGTGTGCCATTGACATGATTATGAATGACATCTATATATTAATGTGTTGCATATCATTTGCGTGACACAATTCCTGAGTGGATTACAGACATGATGTATGCTGTCCTTGGACAGGTTTATACTGTCCTTATGAGTTATACACTTAGAGATGTGTCCTCGGGCTGTGTGTCAATCCTCACCTATGTGTTATAGAGGAATACTCTGTTATGTGCAATAGAGGAAAAGAATACCTGGGTCATCCTGTGTGGTTTGCATTGGCATTGCATATTCATTTGCATTCACATGTGTTCAATGCCATTATACAAGATTTTGTATGATTAATCATGTGTGGATATTATAGTGAAGCTGTGTGGATATTAATGTTGTGTGCTATTTTGTACTAATGTTACTGTGTGAAAATGCCATGTGTTTTGGTTTGGTATAATTATATGTTTTGAGCTAAGTGTTTTATGCCATACATACCATGCTTCGGTATTATACTGCTAAGTGCAAGAAAGGGTGATAACACTTTGTAAGATAAGGCAATCTCCTAAATAACTAAGAAATATAAGGAAAGGAATGTTGTGTGCTAAAATGCCTTAAAATAGATTGGAAAGTGTATTTCTGAAGCTCAGCATGCCCTATGTACTGACCAGCATGCCCACGTGCTGCATAAAATTCTGGAAAAGAGAACGAGCATGACCTCGTGTCGTGCCATCTGGAAGATGATTATTGAGCATAATCTGTGTTCAAAGAGGCATGACGTGCTGATTGGAATTAACTATGAGCACCACCTCATGTTCGTGAACATGTTCCGTGTTGATTACAAATTTTCCCTTCACTTCATTTAAACAGCACAATTTACAACACTTATTGAGTATTTAATTATACTCACCAGGGACGGACCCAGGATTTTTTTCAGTGGGGGCACCATATTTAGTGAAATAAGGAGCGATACAAAGTTGTAGAACGCTAGCTAGTTCGACAGTGACGATGAGATAGTATTCATTTCATTTTTTCCCTTTAAATTAAAATTTTATTATTAACTCATTATCAATGCAAAATATATACACCAACGTCCAAGTGAAATATTATTTTTCTTCTTCTTCATAATACAAACAACCAAATAATTATTAGTTAAAATATTAATGAAAAAAATATTAAAAATCTTTAAATAATAAAACTATTTAAATGGTGTCTTCCAAAAGATCATAATAAAAAATCACAATATTAATTAAATCAATTTTAAATTACACATGAATCAATTGCTATTCAAGACCACAATAAATTGCTGTAATTGTACATCAAGATTATAAAGTGTTCAAATAAATAACTTATAAAGATAGTGAAAATAATGATCATTTCCTAAATTTATAATACCAAAATTAAAATTAAAAAGATCACTAGAATATGAAATTTTACATTTTTGCATTTGAAAAGTCAAAGTAGTAACACTATAATCTGCAGTACATATGATTGTAAATACCTACTCACCTACATAACTATTACCTTTATTACTCTCTCTCTCTCTTTTCTCATAAGAGAATAAAATGAATAAAAAATTTAATTTTTACTACTATCATCACCTCATCTCTTTCATCCCTATCGAAGCTTCTTCTTTCTTCATCAATCACCACCACCACCATTAACTCTCACCACCATCACCT
>CANYCX011564344.1:0-11388 GCA_948193385.1 Breynia disticha f. nivosa | reverse complement strand
GTGGTCGTGCCGACACCATGTACTTTTGTTTCACTGCGCGTACTTTTAATTTTTCATAATTTTTCCATTTTCTTTATTTATTTCGTGTCAACTTTACGTCAACATTTCATATACTTTTATATACTGATATTTTCACATTTATTTTAATATGAAAATTTTTTCCGGGATTTTACAATGGAAGTGTTGATTGAAATGTTTATAGGTTGTGTTGGTTGATTTTCTGACAATCCAGCATACTACGCGTGGTCATCGTTGAGTACGTGTGGTCGTTACGACAACGCGTACTTAATGACCACCGCTCGTTTATGTGTACCTGGACTATGCGCGGTGGTGACGACAACGCGTACTAATCCACCACCACGCGTAGTCCTTGTAACCCCGCGTAGTGTGCTGATTTCAGCACAAATAATGTTAAATTGAAACATTGATTTTATATAAGGTTAAGGGGGTGAATGTAAAAAGTATGTAATTGATTTTATTTGATTGGTTGCATGTTGAATTGATGTTTATTTTGTTTCATGTTAATACAAATTGTATGGTGTAGTTTATATGACTTAGTGAGACATATTTAAATGTTTTGGAATATTGTCCATTTGGAATAATGTGGCTTATTGAGTTGTCAAAAACTCATATGCGTTTTATGTCTGCCATATTCAATATTGGCAGGAAATTAAAGGGGACAAGAATTTGAGTGGAATCCATTTTCCATAAGAAAGATAAGGATGACTTGTTTATACCTTGACTGTTGTGGTCGAGAAGCCAAGGTGGACTGTGCACGAAGACTTGTGTAAATTTTCAAAACAGTGCATATATTTTAGTGTATGAGTATAAGCGAAATGAGATTGAATAAATTTCATTTCTCTTGTTATTAAAACAGTTTTGTACCTTGGTAAATTTTGGAAACTAACATTCTCGAACATTTTAAAAATACATTTTTATAATGAATGTATATATTTCTTTTTATTTCAATCATTTATGTATATCTTCCAAATTTACAAACTTATTTCTATTTATTTTTATTTTTATTTTTATTTTTGTTTTATTAAATCAAATGATGTCTGATTTCGATTATTATCTTATGGAAAATATTATAAACATAAAATAATAGTTGAATTTGGGTGTCACAAATATAAATAAAGAAATGATATTGAAATCAAATCTTAAAAATGAGGAGAGAGAAAATATATACACGCTATTTATTTACAAAACTCGACTCAACCTGATTAGTTTTCAAAATCAAACACTAGCGGAAGCAAAATAGTTTGAAAAACATTCAAACTCAAAGTTGCGTGTATATACATATATGTACAACAAATGTACAAAACAAAAATCAAAAGTGAACTGTGGAGCCGGAGCTCTGACGTATAGCTCTGCAACTCTGATCACCTCTGTCACTGTCCAACAATAACAGCTACCTACGATCTGCACATCATTTAAACAAAACACGGAGGTGAGTATTAAACAACACGGAGGTGAGTATTAAACATACTCAGTAAGGATCTTAACTTTAGTTATTTCAACATTTAACTCTTAATGATGTGCAGGGAAAAAATATAAATCCGCACGAGAACATGCCTATCTATTTTCTCCCTATGGCATCCGATTATACCAATACAAACATATCTATATCAGAACATAGCAATTTGTTCACACAGAACATTAATATAGCACATAGCAATATTAAGATCACACAGATCGATCAGCATCCACACAGGATAGCGCACAACTTAATTATCTACACAGGATTGATCAGACAGATCATATTCATAGAAAACAATCATCTACACAGGATTAATCAAATCGATCATAATCACACAGATCAGATTCACACAGAATTCAAATCATAACATAGTACATATACAAATATAATGTATGATATGACAATGCTAATGCAAATCCACACATGATGATCCCGGGTTTTTGTCCTCTGTTCCATACAAGAGAGGATATCTCTGTACCACACAGGAGAGGTTAGACACACAGCTTGTAAATACGAACAATACACAGCATGTCCAGGACAGCACACATCAAATCCTTATCCACACAGGAAATTTATCCATACAGGATATCCACAAAAGAATCATAGCCATACAGGCATCGTGTCACATAGATGCTTATGCAATACGTGAATGTATGAATGACATTCGTATCAATACATATCGCAAAGTACAAAGCATAGCTCACGCAGAGCGTATAATATACCACACAAGTTTATATTTATCATAAAAACATATCACACAGGTATAACTATCATCAACGTATCAATATCAACTTCATGTCAACATTTATTAATGTAAGCAATACATGCTTTTCAACAATCAACTATACATCATCCGTATGTCAACTATATATTAACTAAGGCCTATATGTGTCAATCATATATCAACCAAGACATATAGCCAAAACACATACCAATTTCATTCATATCAATGAATTCACAAGTCAAGAATTCAATTCAAGCCTTTTAACAATCTTTCACTTTGAACTCAAACCATAAAATCATGTTCAACCTACTAGAATAGATGAAATCAACTCTAAATCAACTAATTCATCTCATTTTCAACTTGATTCATCTAAATCTAGCAATCCTCAACTCACAACATTATAGGTCAAACATATTGACATATATATATGCCTAGAAATCGACATTCCCGCTCATAAAAAATAGTCTTACAAATGATTTCAGTAAGCATAAGAACACTTACACGTAAGCATAGAACACTTACCTCGAAGTATAAGCAAAATTGACAATCTCAACACCGAATCAATCCCCCTCAATTGTCGTATAGATCCTCTTGTACAAAATTAATCACATACACTTCATTAACTAACTATATTCACATTGATTTTATACTTAGAATCATCAAAACATCATTTAAAAGCTTAATTCATCCATTCTCATAACTTTCCTTCATGAATCATTCTTCCTAAAATGCATCCATACCATGATTTTCATCTTCTCAATCATAAACAATAAGTTATTCAACTTCCCTTCAATCAACAACATGTTTTCCAAGCAACAATTCAGTTCAAACACATTCAATCATCAATTCAAAGTATAAACCCTTATATGTTCTTATAAACAAACTATCAATCTTACCTTGACTTGGATTCTTGCAAGAATTAAAGTTTTCTCTCGCTAAATCAATTCCTTAAGATAATAACAAGGCCTTGGCTTCTTTCTCAGCTTCCTCTGCTAATTTCTCTACAATTTCAAATGAAGGTTCTTGAATGTCGGTTAAATCGAGCAACTTATATATTTTTTTCCAGAAAACCGTGAAGAACGTGTGGTGGACAGCAAAGTACGCGTGATCGTGGCCACTGCGCGTACTTGGCTGCCACAACGTGTACTTCTCTGATCTGAAACATTCCTCCTTTTCTTTGTTCATTTCACATATACCTTATATCAACCTTCAATCAACATTCACATATCTAAGTTTAATCATTTATTTTTTATCATTTCAATATAAAAAATCTTATTTTCAATCATTATTTCTATCATATAAATTTCAGGATGTCACACATTCTCATCTCCATTTTGACCGGAGAATACCCGGTTTGATTGGATACAAAAACAGGGATGGAGATTCCTCGATTGAAAAATTCGGGCCAGAGATGTAGGCGGGGATGGTACTCTCTTCATCCCTGCAGAAAATTTTCATCCTCATTCCAGTAAAAAATATTTGCATCAATCGATCCGTTATTAATATATTTATTGCATATATATTTTATATAAATTTTATCGTTCTATAATATGTGTATAACTATTTTTTACTAAATATTATATTTCAGACATTATACTTTAAATTATATATATATATATATATATATATAATGTTTTAAAAAAGAATTGATTTTGGTTTAAAAGTGGGTATGAGATCCCACGAGTGGAAATAATATCTAAAATACTATTCTGATAGAGATAGAGACGGGGTCGAAGACAAATTTAAAATTTAGGAACGAAGATGGAGAAGGGATTCCTGGAGCCCGGAGGTCCTGACCCATTGTTATCTCTATTCACTATGTTTCAAAAAACTACCAAATATTCATTAATGAAAAAAAAATTGACTTTAAAAATAAGCAATATTTGGTGCCTTCAATTAAGAGAATTTTTTTTCCCTAAATTGTCACAGTTGAGATGAAAAAATTTTTTTGTCTCAGGCTAAAAAGGCACACATATCTTTTCTTCAATAATCATGTGCTTAAGTTGATATACCAACATAGTTTTTTTAAAAAATAGTATAATTATGATTTTGTTGGAAAATATGTGCTTTATAAATTGATTCTAATTTTATTATCTCAACTAGTTAGTGTCAATTTACTAAATTAGGCAAATTAATAATTTAACGAAGTAGAATCTTGTTTTAGGGGTATTTAAAAAATAAAGTACCATTAATCAAGATTTGTTTGTTTGGAATGTTTTTTAATTTTATTTGGTTGGATTAAGAAGAATAGTTAATGAAAAAGTCACTATCTAATCAACCAAAAATAATATATTTAAACAACTTATTTATGAGAAAAAAAATTTCCTTTCTTTTAAGAGATCTTTTTATTTCTTTATTTGCTCACATAATATCTAAGTTGATACATTTTTTAGTTATTTTCAAAATTTATAATAGTTTTATATTTTGTTCATGTATTTTAACATCTCGACATTTTTAACGAAAATTTAAATATTAGTTCTTAAACATTAAAAATAAATTTCAAAAATTTACTTACTTTTAAATAATTAATTCCTCAAAAACTTATCTAACAAACAAATAGTTTCGGATAATGAAATTCCCAAGCAATCTTCCCAAAGTGCGTTCAAACAGCATTCGGAGGGTTCTGGAACTTACTCCCCCAATTAGCTAACTTGTCAGCGACTCTATTGCCCTCTCTGTACGTACGCTCAAAGCGAACAGACCAATCCCTTGTAATAAATTTCTACCAGCTATTCACACCAGGAGCTAGAGGATGGCAGTTTTTCTAACTTATGAGTAACTTATCTCTAACTTTAGAAATATGCATCACTCTACTTTTGTCTTTACTCGTTACTCGATCTCACTTTTCTTTAATAATCAAACCAACAAGTGTTTTATAATAAAAGCAATCCACTTGAAGATAATAAATTGTAAAAATTTCATCAAAAGAGGCTTTTTCTCACAGATAAACCAGTGAATCACACAGAAAGCTGTGGTTTGGAGTCAAAATAAGAGTCTTATATTTTCTTCCATTTACACCATTGATTAGCTGAATTATGGAATTCATATTACCAAAGATTGCATTTACTTTACGTAAAGAAAGATAAGATAATGACAATTTAATATATGCTATATTAGATTTGTTTGGATTCATTAGGTGCTAGAAAGATCGTTTTAATTTGGATGAGAAGAATGAGAATGGTGCTTCATGGTCATCGTTTCAATTTGGATGAAAACAACAATCTACATATCAAATTTTATATACTTACAGCAAATAAATAGATTAGTTGATGAAATTATTGTGTTAAAATGGATGGCATGTTAATTACAGGGCAGTTTCATTAAAAAAATCTAATTGAAGGGAAAAGTCTCGTCGAGTTGAGTCGAGCCGCATTTTAGGGTGTTTGAATTTAGTTTGTTTAAAATTTCAAGAATTCGAAATCAAACTAAGTTTTTAATCAAGCTCAAATTTTTATTTAAATTTAACTCGTTTGATATTCTTTAAATATGATTATGTTATAACAATGATTATTTTTTAATAAACTATATAACTATTTAAAATATAAATAAAATATAAAAAGCAACGTATTAATATAAAAAAATTAAATATGAAGTCGGGGTTGTTCACGAGTTCCTCATCAAGTTTTCTATTGAGCTATTCACGAACTTTTAAATTGAGCACCACCTCGTTCGACCTCGATTTATTTAATTATTTGAATTGAACATTTGTTCACAAACATTCTCACTTGTATATAAGCCGAACTCAATGAATTTTATTAAAATTTAAACCTCGAGCAACTCAAGTTGTCGCCTGTCGGTTTCATTTGCATACTTAATTTTGCGGATGAAAATCACGAGTACTGTGGAAGTGAAAACACAGTCTTTGTTTTAACTAACCAGTAATTAGGGATGGAAGTGGGTACCTTATAATAGTGTATTTGCGGCCATTCGACCCGTTTATTACTATTCAAACTCGGTATAAATGAGTTTGAGACGGGTACAGATATTGTATAAACAGGTCTGGTACGATACGAAGAAGCAACAAAAAAGTGCAACGACATCAGTGATGTGACTCAAAGCATTCCATGAAAAACAATATCCTTTCCTTAATTATTCAATAGGCCAAGGCGGACCAATCCATATTTTCTTCTTCAGACCATCCTACTATCTGAAAAACCTTCTCTAATATTGGTGATAATAACATATATATATTATGGTCGGTATGCTAATATTGGTGTTCCATGGCCTAACTTCACTAATCCAAATGGCATAATTAATTAACCTAACATTTGGATTAATTAAGTTATAATATTTCGTTTTACATTCGCTAATTTTCTGTGCTTTGACACTTAGTGCGGTTTCCTGGATTAATTATTCCCATTCCAAATGATTCAAAGTTACTTACATCATTATCATTTTTTTGCCATTCTGAAACATTGAGGCTTGTCGACGAGGAAAATTGCCCTAGTTTATACATTCATTTTTAATGATACAACTTATCTTTAATTGGTGTCAATAATGTATATTAAAATATTCCTGTACTTACAAGATTAATATGTGAGAACATATGGTCTTAATTTAGTATGCGAAGTTCCTGTAAAATTTAAAAAAAAAATTCATCCAATTAACGGAAAATTTAAAAGTTGTCATATAATAACAATAAAAATTTACATAGCATGAAACTTTTTTTTATATAACAATAAAAGTAAAAGTTATATTATTACATAAATCATAATGTGCTCTTGACTCGTGGGCTAACCCAATTCCTTTGTCTAAAATTTTGTAACAAAAAAAGCATAAGTCATTTTGGACAAGAGACTATTGTTACAAAATAGGAGTGACAATTCGATTAACGGATCATAATCATGTTAGTAATTTCTTCTATCAAATATTATTTTTTATGACATAAATATTATAAAAAAATTTTATGTTATTTATATTATGTATAATTATATACTCATTAATCATACTAGCAAATGAGATTATAGTACAAACGAGGCCGGTGTTGGAGCAGTGGTAACTAAAGGACGAGGTTTAGTATAGCTTTAGCCAATTTGTCCTATGTTTACACCTGATGGGACCCACTGCACTCCACATGGACAACTAATATTTCTCTTCCGCTAAAAGACTGTCGGGACTCAGCAGATAGAGAAGAAAATGACAAACAAGTGTGACATTAGTAGTGATGCAACTTAGTCCTCCACAACACTATAAAAGGATGCTTACACCACCAGGTTTTTCATCTCATTTCATAACACAAACATGGCCTTCAAACACTTCATAATATTGTTCCTTCTGGGAGTAGTGATTCTAACTGCTGCTCCTTCTTTTGCGGATGAGGCTGAGGACTCACATAAGCCTCCTAAAGGCAAAGGTGAGAAACCACCTCATGGACATAAGCCACCACATGGTCACCTTTTAGCTGAGGAAGTTGATGACTCACATAAGCCTCCTAAAGGGAGGGGTGAGAAGCCACCACCTCACCATAAACCACCTCATGGTCACTTGTTGGCTGAGGAGGTTGTGGACGACTCTCACGGACATTCAAGGGGAAAGGGTCATGAGAAACCACCACACCACAAGAAACCTCCACACAGAAGCCTTTTAGCTGTTGAAGATGAAGTTGAGGATTCGCACAAGGGCGAAAAGCAACCACCGTACCACCACAACCCTCCACATGGGCACAAGTTGGAGGAGGAAGTCGAGGAAGATGGCAAGGGAAAGTACCATGACAAGCCAGGACATCGCAAGCCCCCACATGGACACCAATTGGAGGAGGAAGTCGAGGAAGATGGCAAGGGAAAGTACCATGACAAGCCAGGACATCGCAAGCCCCCACACGGACACCAATTGGAGGAGGAAGCCGAGGAAGATGGCAAGGGAAAGTACCATGACAAGCCAGGACATCGCAAGCCCCCACACAGACACCAACTAGACGAGGAAGTCGAAGCAGAAGAAGATGGGAAACCTCCAAAGGGCAAAGGTGAAAAGGAACCACCACATTACAAACCACCAAGAAAGATGGAGCCACCCCACAAGCCCCCATCCAGCAACTAAATCCAGAGAGCAACTTTGCTCGCAAAATATGACTACTATATAACTAGATAGCAATAAGAGTTACTACCATCTGCATTTCACGCTTATTCTGCTTCAGTTATAGTCTGTGTTTTGCATGTACGTTGCTTACGAGCAATATTGTTGGCCATGCACACGACTGCCATGTAGATCATTTCCCAGAGCGTGAGCTACTTAGTAATGATGATATATTACCTTTTATTTTCCTCTCTTGCATGCATGATTTTGATGTTTAATGGTGTCGCCTCGTGTTTTCTTAAGCTCTGATCATGACAAGTTCCTTATTTTTGCGAGAAAACAGATAACAACAGAACAAAAATCATAAAAGAAAATCTAGAGGAAGCTTAATCTTTTCGCCACAAGCAAATTTGATACGATTCTAAAGAAAGTTATACAAACGTCCATTTCTATCTATATCTGAATAACGTGGCCCCTTTTCTGACTTCCAGATGTATACTGAACGTATAACTTTCATAATCAAGTGAAATTAGGTATGGTAATTCAAAGGCGTAGAACGGTAGAAGTTAAAAACTTGCGACTAAAAATATATTCTTATTTTCTGTAATCATGGAAAACATTCTTCTACAAACTATTAATAATATTAAAATGTATGACAGATTAATTTACCAATGAAATTAGTGTTGAAGACGGTTTCAGGCAATATTATTTTATTTAAAGAATAAAAATTTTTATTTGGAAAAAAATAAATTTATCGGATATGCAAAACTACTAAAGGAGCTTGGATAGACCCAATTAGTGGTTTCATAATTAATGAGGTGGGTCTGGATAATTTTTCAATCAGTACAGTGTTCACTTAATTTCTCAAGAACGAAAACTTTATGTTTTATTAAATTAATGCTCCTTTTTTCAAGTTTATAGAATATTTAGGATAATTGCATGAATTAATATTTAGGTAAATGATTAATTTAGTCATTGTTAGTTATTATATAATATTATCCTTATTTAATAATAAATATTTAGGTAAATAAATCTATATTGCGAGAATGTAGTTAATTTGACAAGAATAAAGATATCTTTGACAGTAAATAATGTGTATAAAAATAAAAATTAATTTATAAAATTTATACGACATATTTAAAAATATTGTCTATCAATTTGAGACAGAGATACTAAGTTCAACAATTTCCCTAGTGTAAAACCAAGAAATTATTGGCTAGCAAATCAATGTTCTATCAAGATGCAGGCAAGTATTTTCTCAAAAAAAAAAAAGCTCAGTACATGGAAGTATGTATTGCTAGGTTATATGTTCAGCCCATAGTTCAAGGAAAAATTTGATTCTTTAAAAGCTAGGTTAGTTAGCAAGAACAAGTTTTTGCAATTCCAGATTTTCTGGAAAATACTTTTACATATAACATGTTCTTTTGTTGATACTATTTCATCTTTTCTCGGTGGATCTGACCTAACATGTAACCACAATAAATGTTTAAAATTGATCGTCGAATTCGTGGAAAAATATGTGGGAATTTCTTCTTTTTTTCGTTTGTGTTTTAGATTAGTCAGAGGTTGTTGAAAAGAAGCGACACTAAGAAAAGAAAACAGAAGTGAACTAGGATTTGAACCCACGCGATACGTCGTATCTTAAAAGTAAATTAACTGTGTTTATTAATTTTATAATTTTTTATAAATTATTTTATGGAAATAAAAATATAATTTAAAATATAAAAAAATTAAATAAAAAATTTTTCATCAAACATATTATCACTATAAATTTTTAAAAAATAACATAGTTCATTCATAGTATATGCTAGCAACTTGACCCGTTCATGTGTGTGAATATTGTATATAATAATAATATTAATTTTATCAATTTATTCAAATTATTTATTAAAAAATATTTTTTAATAGAAATGTTTATAATATATCAAAAAATTAATCGTTAAATAAAATAAATAAATTCATTATACATATTATCATCACAGATTCAAGATTATATACAATATTTTTTTATAGAATTGACAAAATATTTTTAATAATTTACTTGAAAGTGATTAAAATAATTATATAAAAATAGTTAAATGTATAAAAGATAAAATAGTTAAATGTATGGTGACCAAACATGCTTTATGATTGCTCTATAACAATTTACTTTATTATTAATGAGTATTATTCTAATGTCTTTTGCTTTATTAAACTTATTATCAATTGATGTCTTTCATAATTTTAAGACTCAAACTCTTATTTTTCATGGCTCATTTGATACATTCGAATTGCAAATAGCAATATATCGCTTCACCATTGTCATCCTACAAAATAAATAAATAACTTAATTTTAATAACACTAAAAAATTACAATAATAAATTTTACATTAAATCAAACTATGCAAAAATAGAGAGTAATAAGAATTAATTCAAGATTGCTTAAAAGGACTTTCTAATTTATTTGTTGACATTTTTTGCGTACTAAAAATAACTAAATTTTATAATGAAATTCTAAAAATTATAATAAAAAATAATGCTAAGTTTAATGACTAATCAATGCTTTTTTTACAAATATAAGGACTTGTAATAATTATTTTTAAACAATAAAGTTATAACTTTTTTTTTGTTGAGACTCCATGTTAAGAAACACATGTCTCAAACCCCAAATTTTTTTGCTGAAAGAAATTTCCTCTTTACCGAATGTCTCATTCTATAACACCATTACCAGTCTCAAATATGCATTTTTTTTACACATTAATTAAACTTCTCAATATCCTACAAACCCATTCACTATGTTCAACAACACTCAACCTTTTCCATTTAATTATCGCTCTCATTTCTCAAACATCCACCTATTCTCAGCATCACCTATTGTTACCTTAATCGCTACTTTCAATCATCAAATGTCAACACTCATTGTCACTCATCAAATATTGTCACTGCCTTTGTAATGAATGAATACCAAAGGACTATCTTTAATCAATTAATCTCAAAATACTTGAAAAAGAGAAGGGTATCAATTTTTGTTCATTGTTTGATATTGTGTTTATGTTTGTTTCACAGTAGGAGATTCGTGCTAGATCTACTGCATGTGGAAGTGGAACTACTGAGTAATTGTAGGCTCTAAAGATAGTTGTTAACTTGGGAACAGAGGTAAATCAAAATCATAAAAAATAGCAATTTATAAAAG
>CANYCX011564292.1:0-14952 GCA_948193385.1 Breynia disticha f. nivosa | reverse complement strand
AATGTAATTTTATTTAAAAATTTTAATATAGTTGAATTTTAATTGAAAGTACTGTTTTTAATTTGTTGTTATATTATTTTAAAATAAATATAATTTATTATAATTTAAATTGAAAATATTTATTTTTAAATTGTATTTTTTTATTTTATTTTATTATTGATTGTTTAATATATTATTTTGTTAACTACTCAAATCAATCAAACGAACTAAATCACTATTTAGTGGTTAAATTTGAATAAATATACTAATATAATAGATATATTAATAATTTAATTAATTACCAAAAATAAATAAATTAGATGGTTTAAATAAAGATCTAAATCTATCCATAATAAGTCCTAGAGTGAAGTGAGTATTAAGGGAAAAGAGAGTGAGGTAATTTTGGCGGTAATTTAGCAGTAATAACTGCCTGCGGGCCACCATTATTCCATTCACATGCTTACTTCCCACTCCATGCTACCCTGTTACGACACCGTTTTACCATCTACTAATGACAAAGAAATAAATATTACTTAACACATGCAATGCAATCCATTGCATGATTAAGAACTTCCAGCTACGTTGATTCCCTCTTAAGCATTATTAACCATAAGTAGAGCATTACGACACCGTTTTATTCCAACACTACTTTATAAACAACCTTCAACACACAGAAGAAAACAAACAATGGTGGCAGCTCTCTCTCCTTAGCCAACTCCCAAAATGCCTCAAACATTCAAACTCAAAATCCTAACCTTAATCACTAAACTCTCCGACAGAGACACTGCCACCTCAGCTTCCGCCGAACTAACCTCCATTGCTACCTCACTCGACTCCACCACTCTCCCCACATTCCTCTCCTGCATTCTCTCCACCGACACTTCCGACAAGCCTTTCGTTCGTAAGCACTGCCTCCACCTCATCTCCACCATCGCCTCCGCTCATGCTTCCTCTATCTCCTCCTCCCTCCCCAAGATCCTCACCTACGTCACGCGCCGCCTCCGCGACTCCGACTCTTCGATCCGAGCCCAATGTGTGTCCTCCGTCGCAGCACTTGCAGGAAATCTTACGCGCCATTCCTTCGGGGGCGCGTTCCTGAAGCCGTTGTCGGAGTCTGTTTTTACGGAGCAGGAAATGGGGGCACAGATGGGGTCGGCGATGTGTCTTGCGGCTGCGATTGATGGGGCTCCGGACCCTGAAGCGGGGAAATTGGGTCGGGTTTTATTGCCCCGAATGGAAAAATTGTTGAGGAGTGAGGGGTATAAGGCGAAAAGTGGAGGGTTAATGGTGGTTAAGAGTGTGATTGGAGTCGGGGGAGTGAAGGGGTATAATGGTGATTTGGAGGGGTTGGTGAAGTGGTTGATGGGGTTTTTGAGGAGTGATGATTGGGCGGTGAGGAAAGGCGCTGCAGAGGCCTTGTGGAAGTTGGCAGTAGTGGAGAGAGATGAGGTTGCCGAGTTTAAGGTGGAGTGCTTGAAGGTGTTTGAGAGTAGAAGGTTTGATAAGGTAATATGTTATTTTGATCAGCTCTAAGTCACTTTTCTAGATCGTAGCCTGTCGATAGTTGTTTTGAACTAGTTGATGTTTGAAATGGTTGGAATTTGCCTTTTTGGATTAACATTTCAGGTTTTATGAAATTATTTGATATGTGAAAAACGAATTGATATTGTGGTTGTGATGGTTTCATCTTGTTTTTCTGCTCAGGTGAAGGCTGTTAGGGAGGTTATGAATCAGATGATAGAGGCTTGGAAGCAGGTTCCTGATGTTTCACAAGAGGCGTCACCGCCACCGAGATCTATGGCTTCTTCTAAAGGTGAATTCAGTTTGTGATTTGGATTTATTTTTATGGATGTTAAGAGAGATTTCTTAATTTGTTTAATGTTATCATCTTTTTGTGATCACTTTTTTTTTGGATCTGGCGACCAATTGCATGTTTTCACATCAATTGTGACTTTCTTTGTTGGAATGTTAGTTTAATCAAGTATAGTTCGTGAATTTGGGTTTTTTTCCAGAGGATGGGAACGATGGGCGGTATCAATCCAGAAGCTCCCGTGTTGCTAGTTCAGGGACTCCTGAGATGAGGAAAAGAAGTATTTTCGCCGACAGGACTCCTATTAGTTCAGTTACATCTAGGACGAGAGGTTCTCTAAAGAGTTCTGAGAAGAAAACAGGTTCTTCAATTTTTCAAAAAGTGGACTGCACCAAGCCGTCAGACTGGAAAGCTGAAGTTGCAGTTTCTAATAGCAATTCTCTGAATGGAGTTGGTGATAGTGATCGCAAAGAAAAACGTGAGGATGCCAGAGAAAAAAGATCTTCAAAGTTCGAAGCAAAACGGGCTCTTTTCAACAAGAATTCCGATGACAAGATACTTAAATTTGGTTGCAAGGCTGGATCTCGTGTTGCTCCTTATCATCAAGAGAACTCTGATTCAGTCAAAATGGTTTGTAATAATTCTGAGAATCAACATATCAACCACAAAGAGTGTGAGGGTTTATCCTCTATTCGCAACCAACTAGTTGAAATCGAAAGGCAGCAATCAAGCCTATTAGATCTTCTGCAGGTATGCTCCTTTTCTTGAAAATAGTTTTATTTTCTATGGAGCAACTTCATTTTTTGATTGAATAGTTGTAATTACAATAAATAGCAAGATTTTTTTTGGGTAAAATCATGTGCTCAATCCTGCGCAAGCTGCTCTCATGAAATCTTTCCAAGCAGGAGACGAGATAATATTGGTGGTGATGTTTACCGCATTAGTAATAGCGTCACTGTCAAACTATTTTGCTGGAAAAACCTCAGTCCTTTATCCATCTCATAACAGAATATGTTACATGCAAATCTTTATTTTCTTGATTCAGTTCCTATCTGGTACATGATTGGTGGGCGAAAATTCGTGGTTGAAATACTTTTACTCTATTAGCGGATGCCTCTGTTTCAAATTCTACAATGACATTTCTTTCTCTGAATATTTTTTCATGTTTTATGATTAGAAATTCATGGGAACTTCTCAAAATGGAATGCGGTCATTGGAGACACGTGTACATGGTCTGGAGTTGGCGTTGGATGAGATCTCATATGACTTGGCTGTAACAAGTGGAAGGATGACAAATGCCAATTCTCGTAGAACTACATGCTGCTTGATACCTGGTGCAGATTTTCTAAGCTCCAAGTTATGGAGGAAAACAGAAGGCCGCTATTCTGCATCAAAATTATCTTCAAACGGTGCTACCACCAACAACAGAACCAATGTACAGAACTTGGTGAACAGCAGGTTACGGCTCCGTGGTGGTCACGGATTAATTGTGAATCCATTGGCAGAGATACCCAGAAATACGAGACAGTTCTCAGGCGTGGCACAAAACTGAGCAGAAACAATCTCTTCTGCTGCAGGTATAGCATAAATGATCTTTTGCTTTGTTGCTTTAGCCACATAAGGTCGATAAATGAAGCTAAGTTTGGCAAGAGCTAATATTCACATTTCACAACCTTACATCCTCCTCTCATGAGATGACCATATTCTGACTCCCTTTAGACCTCATTTGTTGAGTGTGGCCCTAGGAGTTAGGATATTCTTCCATGTTGTATAGTTGTAGTTCACAATAATCTGTGACAACATTCCATGCTAAACTCACCAGTTTTCTTTTCTTTGTTTTGTAGTATTCCCCTGTTGAAATGATCTGTTAAGCTCAGACTCTGGCTTTCGATCCATCTTGCTGATACTCCCAGATTCATTCAAAAATACGACTATTTGCACACAAACGAAACTGGCTTCTCTGGAGATACGTGGTTATGCTACGACATGAATATCGACGAAATAGGGTAACAAAGAGATGCAATTTATTCAACACTTAACTCATGTGCAGCATTCATTCTGTTGTTTCAATCATGCTGAAGACCTACTGGTAAGTCTCTCCCACACGATATTCCAGGCAAAAATTAGTACCAAGATATGATATGATGGCCCTTTGAAGGGTATATAGAGTGTTGTTTGTGAATAGAGAGAACCTTTCTTTCCCCACACTGTTTGCATTATGCACCTAATTGCTTCATTTTGTTGCTGTATGTGATTGTGATCAATGAATATGAAGTGAAAGTGAGTTGTCATAATCTCCATATGAATTTTACGGACATGATCTACTGTTCCTGAAAAGCAAATGGATTGTTCCAGATTTGTTGGTTTTGTTTCCGTGACTTCACAACCACTCTGCATTCATTTCCACCAATCTCCCAACTCCAAAGCTTGCTCCATTTTGTATGCTTCTTAAAGCTGTCGGTCAAATTGCATGGTAGTTGCCGACATTTAACGCATCTGCGATAAATGAACAAACAAAAAAGTGAAATCCAAGTTGATCAGATTGCTACTGTAAATATTGTTGAAGCTACACATACCATAACTTAAAAAAAGCAGTGTAGTAATAAGTAAAGCAACAGCTTAGCAATGGCAATTGATTTGAAAGTAGTAGATGGCAGCTTTAAAGAGCAAAAAGCGTAATGGGTTGAGAAATAATTATTGATCCAACAACACCAAAGATTCTTAAAGCTGTATGGTAGAAAGTTGAGAGAGATGGGGAGGCATGCGTGAACTACCACAACACATTATAAAAGGCACCATCTGCTCCTTGTAAAGTAATAATAGGTCAGGAAAAAACTAAACGGAATACTTTGTTGTTTTGACGGATTAATTTGGAGGCAGTTGATTTTTTTTAACCACCCAAGTTTAATTTAATTTTAGGTTGGTAAATTTTTAATTATATATTTATATATATCAGTCTCTTGTCCCATTTCATCTATTCAATGATCCAACCGATATCGATTCATTTCAATCTTTACGGAAGAAATTGATGATCCCAAGTTCTTTTACTCCAATAATAAAGTCTTTTTTGCCGGACGACTCGTAGGAGGTGAGAAAGACATAAACTAATTCGGGTTTATTCCAAATGAATTGGGATTCTCATTGCCCGTGGATTTTTATTTAGAGCTATTCTTCGCTTTTGGCGAGTCATTACATATACTTTATACTCTGCTCTTTATTAGAAGAGTAAAAGAACTCCCAAGAAAACTAAGATTAGCTTTTGAATTATATATATATATATATATATATATATATTAATTATTTGTTAATAATATATATTAAGTTTAACTAGCACGGGTTGATTCAGTGGTGTGTGGAGGTGTGTTAACTCGCAGTACAGTCACAAGCAGAGCAGGATCGATCCTCAGTGGTCTCCTGTGGTCTGTAAATGCTGGAATCTCGAAAGAGAGCTGGTTGGACCGCCTCCTTACTGGGCTAATCCGTACTAAATGGGAGGTCCTTGGGCTGGGCCGAGGCTAGCCTCCCCGGGGTTTACAGCCACGATCTGCAAAGCAGGCCGGGGTGAGTTCCCCGTTATAAAATATATATATATATATATTAAGTTTAAATTTTTAATTTTTATTCAAAAATTAAATTTTTATATTGCTATATACTTAAATCTAAAAAAAAATTATAATATTAACATATAAAAATCATACACGAAAATGATAGCATTATTAAAATAAAAAATTAGGACAAGTAAGAGGACTGACTTAAAATTTGTATTTCTTTATAATTTATCAACACGACTAATTTAAACTGTTACACTGTGCTTATTTTGAGTTCAGTATGAGTTATTAATGTAGTGGTTGATGTAGTATAGTATTGTATGGTATTATTTAAAACAATGGTGTGTTTGGAATGGTTGTATGAGTTATTAATGTATAGTATTGTTATCTTAACTTAATTAATAAAAAGAAAATTGTAAGAAAATATTAAAGTGACCAAATTACCCTTATAAAGTTAACTTAGTTTAAAGAAATTTCAATAATTGGTGTGTACTAAAATTAATAAAAATTTTATCTTATTTTTATTGTTAAAAAATTTAAAACATAATATTTAGTTTTAATTCTATCACGAATAATTAAACAAGATATTTAAGAAAGAAATAATTAATAAAGTCGTTTTTCAAAATATTTTAATCATAAATTATTAAAATTTTGGAAAGTCTAAATAAGAATTACTGTTGTCTAAAGAATAATTGTCGTTGAAAACACAATGAATATGAGGGTAAATTCGTCTGATAAATATTAAATCAGAGAAGTTAATGTGTAAATGAGGGTAAATTTATCCAAAGAAATTATAACCATGATAACCCACTAAGTTGGTGGGTTGAAATCTCATAGTTTTTTAAAACTATGAAATAACAATCTTAACCAATACGATCCAATGAACTGATAAAACAAACATGGTTATATTTTTAACAATGCTATACCATACAATACTAACCTATTAAACATACAAAACATCAAGGGTAATCTAATTTAATTTAATCAGTAAGGAATAATTAATTAATTTATTATATAATCTTTTGATCTGCCATAACCACTTTGGTTTGAAATCACTTCCAACTCGATCACTCCACAGCTCCCACTATTAAAGTAACTTATTATATTTTGTATGAGCAACAAGCAAATCAAATCACAAAATCCAAAACTGGTCACTCCTCACTCCACAGCTCCTCCTATGAAATCGCTTTGGAATCGTCATGGTTTTATAGCTCATAGAATTTAAACCAAAACCAAATCTAACTAGTTCAAGGCAGTTCGATTTTAATTTCAATTTCAAACCGGCCGTTCTGTTGCCGATTCAATGATTCAAGTTCGATTTTCTACTGAAAATAAACCGAGTTGCCGGTTCACGATTTCATAGTTCATGGAATTAGAAATAAGTATAACCAATTTCGACGGTTTGATTTCAGTTCCGATACCAAAACCAATAGTTTCGATTGTGATTCTGGCTCATCGGTTCAATTTTTCACCTCGAACGGAGGCACTGACTCGAGAAAAGCACTGATAATTATACATATGTGAATATTCACATGGCCTCCAAAAATTTCTAATTCAGCACTTCAATAAAACTTGGCCTAATTGTTGGGACTTTCTGAAGATCATATCTATATGTAAGCATACATATGGAACTGCAAAACACAATGTTGTAGATGACCACCTTAAATTGGTACACATCTCAAGTATTTTTAAGTTGGATCGGATCCACAGCTCTTTCTTGTCCCTACAGATATCTCAACCCTGTCATGGAAGCTCGGCACTAAAACTACCTTCAGAAATGGTAACTTTCATTTGACTTCAACGCCAAAATTCTACATCACTTGAATGCCAGAACAGCTACATCAATCAACTACTGCCACTTCTCGATAAATATATAAGCTGCAAAAGGGAGATCAATTCAATTAGTTAAATGCTGTTGGAGATTCCAGATTCAACAAATTACTACTGGAACATTACTAGGATCGAATGCAAAAAGCTGCTCAAAGATTGATCAAGTATCTGCGATTTTGATACAAAACTGATATGCAAGAAGGTCGAATAAAAGAAGCAGCATACAAGGGCGAATCTAGCAAGCAAAAGGCACGAGCTATAACTTCAAAATATTCATCAAGCTGCAATTACGACGCGATGATCAGTATTTCAAGTCCAACCTCACAAATCATGATGACTGAAGTAGAGGAATTGGTCTAAAAAAAACACCAAATGTTCTAATTTTTCGTATAAATTTTGATCAAATGATAAGTGCAACTGCAGATTCAATCCAATGAACTATCAAAGAGAAGCAAATTTGAAATAATAACCAACCTGACAATCAACCTGAGCTATTCTATGACTGTTGATGAATCAGCTACAAAGCTAGCCTTTTCTGAGTCCAAAGAATCATTAGTTTTGCCCTCCATGTTTATCGCTGAAGTGACATTGTCTACAGAGGAATCCCCATCGGGACCACTGAGAGGATCCCTCTTCCTTTTTCTTGTAAACGTGTACTTCAGTGACGTATTTTTTGACAATGAGGTAGGAAGCAGTCCAATTGAATCAGACACACCTGGATCCGAATTTCCTGATAATATATTGTCCACTTCAAGCTCCGTTTTATTAGCTGGAACCTCTGAATTCTCAGCAGATCCAGCCATATCTAGTTCAAATGAAGACAACTCCATAATTTTTTCCGCGCTTTGAACTAAAGAGGCTGTAACCATCTCAATGTTGCATTCTGTAACTTTTTCAGATACTGAATCTTCATATGAAGGTGGTTTGGGTGTAGCAAGGGGTTTCCATTCTTGTTCAGATGTCAGTTCTGTTATCCTGAAATTTTTCCCAGTTTGAACTTTGTCATCTACAGCTAGATCAGAAAAACTTTTGCACGTAGGAGATTTAGGTCTTCGACATCTAGTAGCCCTTTTTCTCTTCCATTTCCTACAAAGTGGCATGACAACAATATCTTGAACGGGGTTACCGTCTGGTTGTATTACCTGAACTTCAGTTGGCTGTTCTCCTTGATTTTTTATACTTTCGGCCATGGCGATGAAGTCACTCCATCTCTGTCTACCAACTCCATCTTCTCTAACGACTTTCTGTTTCTTTCCACCATTATCCTCCCCCAAAAGCGAGAAACTTTCACCCAACAGCTTCCCCTCAAAAGCACGAATTCTTTGGGTGCATCCATTTCTGTACAGCTCGGGTTCCTTGCTTCTTATCATTATGGACGCAAAATCTGGATTACAAACAAAGCAACTGCTTTCGTGAGCACCGTTTTCACCATAACTTTTGCTGCCATCACATGTGCCATGCGAAGCTGAATTCTTCATTTGAACAGTTGAAACTAAGTCAGATTGTGCCGCAGGCAAAGAAGACATCTCAGGCCCAGAAGATTCCTTCATTATTGTTACATGATTGGCTATTTGGTCCAAATTTTTTTCCTTCAAAGGCTGCCTCTTGTTTTCTGCCAAACTCTCCAATTCATCCTGTAGTTCTCTCAACTCTGCTCTAAGGTCTTTTACGATATCTTCCGCTTCCCCAAGTTGTGCTTCCAACTCTTCAATCCTTTTTTGATGATACAACGACGTCATTTCTTCCTGTTTTGTCTGAGAGATAAAAATTTAATCAATACTATTTTTCCTACACAAACTGTACAGCAAAGGCAACAACTCACTAGTACACAAAAGCATTCAATAAAACACCTGACTATAGGATTTCACCAAGTACAATGGATATCATGCAAGAATCCATCCACAACAATTGAATCAAGAATCTCGATAAGAGAAAATAGAGTGTCACAGCTTACTAATTCTCACACCTCAGAATAGATGATTTTCAAGGAGTGGGGGTTTGGTAAAAGGTTCAATCGAAATAAAGGATATCTTGCGAATCCGGCTTTCCTGCTTTTGTTCCAAATCAGAACTACAATCATAATTAAGTATGTCATTCACGATGTTCAAGATCACACATTCACAAATTTAAGCTCTACAACAACTTATTAGGTCAGGTAAATTTTGAATTTTAACCGAAAATACAGCAAGTAACGCCTTTGGTGAATCATAACTGTTATAATTAAAAACAACATCAACTTTGACATCATTTATACTGGGTTTTCAATCAGAAAGAAAACAAAGATAACAACTTCACAAACTAGACATATTTCGAACATCAGAAACAACAATCAACAGCCACCAATCTAAAAATCACAACTTCAAAACAAACGATCAACAACAACGACAAAAAAAAGTCTTTATCACCAATCAACAACTACCTCAAACAAATTCCCACTAAAAACACCAACCAAAATCCAGAACAACCCAATTCAAGAAACCTCAAAGGATATCCGAAAACCCCAAACACAAATAATAACAAAAGAAAATATCACCACCTTAGAATCAAGCATCTGTTTAAGTCTCATAAGCATACGCAAGGACTCATCTTTAACATTAAAAAGCTCTCTTTGATAACTCTGCGCCTTCTTCTCCGACGCCATTATTCTCGCTGCCGCTTCCTTCGCCGTGTTTAGTATTATATCAGCATAAGCCTTCTTCAACGCCGCCAACTTCTGCTATTCACCAAAAAGAAACAAGAAAGATACAATCTTCATTAATTTATTCGAAAATCCCACAAACGAAACATCAGATAATTATGAGAATCAGGCTTGGTTGTGAGAATGATGAGAAGGGTAAGATGGTAATTTTACCTCGGAATCGGCCATTTCGGACCGAGAATGTAGAAAGAGACGGAAGTGTAGTGTCGAGTTAGTTAGTTTAAGACCTAAGTTGTTAAGAATTTCGTTCGTTTGGTTTTTTTAAGAAAACCAAAACCTGTCTGTTAGGAACTGAAACTCCCTCTGTCTATTTTACCAAATTGTCCTTTTCTCTCTCTTTTAATTACACCATCGCCGCACCGGTTCGGTTTTTTCTCACCTATGGGCGGGCGCCAAATGAGTGTGGGGTCCACGCTAGAGTGACGTGGGCGTAAAGAGAACAAAACGAGGTCGTATAGACGCGTGCGTGAGGGCATAGTGGGATGGTTGGGGAATGTTGTAATGGAACGTGGAGGTTATGATTCTGAAAGTAAGGAATTGGACGGTGGAGATTAAGGGGTTAATGTGGGGCGTGGAACACATGATTGCAGCTCAGTTAGTGGTGGAAGCGGTTGGGTGGGTCGGGGTGTTTAAAAAAAGTTAGTTGGCGCCAGATATACGGGTCTGGGTTAACCCGACACCCTCGTCGGGTCCCAAAAAGAATCCACGTGTCATTTATGAAGCTTTCTTCAACTTCATCACTCTCTTCCCTCCAACTTTCTTTCCCTGCAAATTTCTCAGATACATTCATAAAACAAAATACGCATTATTTTCCCACAAATCCCTTTTCTATGATTTCAAATTTCCCGCCAACACCTCTCGTGCACTCCAAATTACCAAAATGACCCTCTCTCCATCCTTCCCGCTCCAGAGCTCCCACACCTCCGAGTCATCCTCTTCTCCGGCGACCGCACTCTTACGTGCTCCGGCGCCGGAAGAGCCCGCACATAGCCGAAAAAGCTCGTCTTCGGAACCCCTTGGTTAAGTACAGTTACGACGTGGAAACCCTAATTGACAAACTGAGCATTCTTCTGCCACGTGGCAGCTTGCGAGGTGCTTGGATATCGTCAAGAACAAGCTTATTTAATGAGTTCGCATTGGTGTTTAAGGAGTTCGCGGCGCGTGGCGATTGGCAAAGATCGTTGAGGCTGTTTATGGAGTTATTGAAGCTTGTGGTCAAGCTGCTTTATATGAGGAGGCTCTGGTTGCTCTTCGTACAATAAATGAATTGTGGGAAGCAAGCCGAATGTTGATACTTACAATTCATTGATTTACATGTTTGCCATGGGTGGACTGTAAAAGGAATTTGAAGCAATATTGTTGAAAATGATCGAATCTGGTATTGGTAGGAATGTGGATTCTTTTAATGGTATGATTGAAGGTTACGAACAAGGAGGGCAGTTGGAAGAAGCTGTCAAGGCTCATGTAATATGGAAAAGGCAAGAGTTGATCCTGATGAGCGGACAATTGAAGCAGTTTTGAGTGTTTACTGCTTTGCAGGCCTGGTCGATGAGAGCGAGGAGCAGTTCAGGGAAATCAAAAGATCTGGGTTATTGCCCAGTGCAGTGTGCTACTACATGGTATTAGCCATTTATGCAAGGAGTGACAGGTCAGCAATCAATTAGTAGTAGAGTTTATTCTAAAACCATTGTGAAGTTGATTTCTACATATGGTCAACATTAGTTGTCTGATAATTAACTAATTTTATAGATGCTGCTTTGTATAATAGGTAGTGGTAATTGTATAGAACTATAGTTTGATTCTAAGTGTAGATGTGAATGAAACGTAGTATATAGTATCAAATATTTGGTGTAAGTATTTGGATGTTGAGACTGACTTAAAAAAAATAGTACTCTGTAATTGGGCATAAGCAATGGTTGAATGAAGAATTGAAGCCTGTGGAGTTTGATAAAGTTGCTTATTGTCCTGCCACTCAACTAGTGATTCTGCTATGATGAACATGGATAAATTTAGTATAGTCTATTATTTTTTTTATGTACCGTGCATATAAGAAACATATATTTGTGTGCTACTTTTTGTATGAATTGGATGTTTTAGAAACAGAAATATGATGTCTGCATTTCTAGTTTCGCTGGTTAGTACATCATTCAGAAGTTCAACTTATTGAATGCATTTTAGATTTTAAGCATTGAGCTTTCCCTCAAAAGGTTGATTTTTTTCAGGTGGAATGATGTCTATGAACTATTCAATGAAATGTCTCGGAACAGGATATCAAATATTCACCAAATGATTGGTCAGATGATCAAGGGAGATTATGGTGGTTATTCAAACTGGCAAATAGTTGAGTTTGCCTTTGACAAACTGAACAAAGAAGTGTGTGCTCTGGGAATGAGGTTTATAATACTGAATTCAATTCTTGAAGCTCTTTGGTGGCTGGTGTCAGAATTATAAAACAAAGTTTTATAGCAAATCAGATGATTCAATGATGTTACCAACAAAGAAGCTGTTGAGCTGTTGAATGATAAGAAGGAAATGCAGCAGGCAGTAGTCTGATGGTTCAATTTGTGTTCTCTTAGCACTTGCAGCTAGTAAGAATTGGTATTTACTGCAGCTGGATGTGAATAATGCATTTTTGCATGGTGAGTTGAATGAGGAAGTATATATGAAAGCACAGAAGGTTATCCTATTCCTGCTGGCAAAGTTCCTAAACTGAAGAAGAGTTTGTATGGCCTAAAGCAAGCTAGTAGGCAGTGGTATGCACGTTTATCTTCCACCTTGGTTTCATGGAGTTTTTCCCTCCTTCCATCAGATCATTCTGTTTTCATTAAGCAAAGTGACAGTGGTTTCCTTGTGTTGTTGATATACGTGGATGATGTTATACTTGTAATCAACTGACTATGATTACTCACATTAAGCAGCAATTGAATGATGAATTCAAGATCAAGGATCTTGGTGATCTTAAATTTTTCCTTGGTTTGAAGGTGGCTAGATCACAGAAGGGCATTCACATTTGTCAAAAGAAGTTCACTCTTGACTTGTTGAAAGACACTGGACATCTGGAATCCAAACCGGTTGCAACACCAATGCTTCCTTGAGTGTAGATTGGTGGCTAAAGGAAAATTGATTTCTGATGCACATATGTATAGGCGAATTGTTGGGAAACTTTTGTATCTTAGCACAACCCGGCCTGACATTTGTTTTGCACTTTAGCAATTATCCCAATACATGTCTGCCCCTACTGAAGATCACCTTATAGCTGCTCATCGTGTTATACGATATGTCAAAGGGACCGTTGGTCTGGGTTTGTTCTATCCAGCAGATTCTACATTCAAGTTACAAGCATTTTCAGATGCAGATTGGGGCAAATGCCAGGACACCAGACGTTCCATAATTGGCTTTTGTATTTCTTTGGCAAGTCTTTGGTCTTTGGGAAAGTTAAGAAGCAAACTGCTGTGAGTAGTCTTCCTCGGAAGCTATCGGGCCTTAGCATCCACTGTATATGAAATTCAATGGTTGCTTTATTTGTTGCGCGATTTACAGCAGGAGT
Organism: Breynia disticha f. nivosa; assembly: GCA_948193385.1. Lineage (NCBI taxonomy): Eukaryota > Viridiplantae > Streptophyta > Magnoliopsida > Malpighiales > Phyllanthaceae > Breynia > Breynia disticha. Next base: position 1,540 of record CANYCX011564292.1, on the reverse strand, counting down.
ATCGTGAGGCTGTTCCTCTCTTTTGTGACAACTCTGCAACTCTTCATATTGCTTCCAATCCAATTTTTCATTAAAGGACCAAGCATACAGATATAGATTGCCATATTGTAAGGGAGAAACTGCAGGCTGGAATTTTCTCCTTGTTGCCAATTCGCTGTCATAGTCAATTGCTCTACTGCTGAGCTACTGAGTAACGACAGGAGATTAAATCTCATAGAGGTGAATTCTCGTCCTCAACTCATGTCCAATATGAGCTACAAGTTTCCTTCATCCATATCTCAATTTCATTCATTTAATTATCTTTTGATGTCATTGACATAAAAGATTTGTTTCTACACTATTTGTTTCTATTTCTATATATATATATATATATATATATGAGAAGTTTTAAAAAAACATCATATAATATTCCAAAAATTGCAATAGAAAAAAAAAATATTTGTGATGATTTTTAAATTTTTATACTAAATAATCTAGTATTCTTATACGTGAAGATAATCAATTCAGTTTTTGTGGTCGAACTCTATTATGCCGGGAGAGTAAGTTTCTGGATATGCTGCAAGATACAGCAGAGCTAGGCGTAGTCTAGAGGCTCAATGTGCTACTTTCTCCCCTGGTGTTGACTGTTGCTTCTAGTGTGCTGTTTTTGCTCTCTTTTGAGCTTCTATCAAGTTGTCACAGGGTGCTCTGCCTGATCTTATTCCAATTGAAGGTGAATTTGACCCTTTTGTGGACTTCATATATTCTTTGTTACTGTCAACACATGCATGAATTTAAATTTGGTTAACCGATCCAATAATATAGGGTATGATCCATCTTGAATGATGAAGTGGGCCAAAAATGCTAAACTCTGTGCCAAGTAATAGTCAATAATTACATGAAGATATAGTTTCCAAGCCATTATTTAATCATTCATTTTACTTTATTGTGGGAATTGGATTGAAAATACAATGTTGAGTCTGCATATAGAGTTATTGTTGATTTTAACCTGTGTGAAATATTATTTAACTATGTTAAGGAGAACCTGTCATCTCCATTTTCCATTGGTCCTTATAACAAGCACAGTTTAAGGTTTTAAGGGCATGTCCAATAGCCTCTTTTAAGGGATCTTTTCTTTTAATTAAGAGAGTTATGTGAAAAAATAGATATCCAACAGTCTCTTTTAATTTTAATCAACTCTCTTAATTGAGAGAGTTAACTTTTTTGGCTCTCCTACTTTGAAGAGCCAAAAAATGACTCTTTTAAATATTTTATTATTTTTTTACAAAGCCTTCCCATCACACTCATTATTTTGCCCTTAAACTCATTTTATTCCTCCAAATGCCTTTAGCTTTAGTGAATAAAATATTATTAAATAGTGGTGTAAAAGAGTGGTTTAAGAGAGTCTAGTAGAGTAGAATTGTAGTTTTTAACAAAAGTTGATTAAAAGAGTTATTAAAATATAATATTTAAGAGAGGATTTAAGAGAGGTTGTTGGACATGGCCTAAGGGTACGAAATTTTAAACTCTGCAATAGTCATATGCGAATGAAAGATGAATT